>PVIR01032616.1:0-18483 GCA_004026965.1 Petromus typicus
CATATGAGACTTTGGGGGGATATCTAGATACAGGTCATCACAACCTTAGTTGTAGCCTCAGCTGGCCTAAAATTGCAGTCCTACTGCCTAATTCTGAGATTAAAGGTATATAACCACCATATCTGGCAAGGAGATTCTTTAGACAGTAATATCTCAGTTCATAAACACTTAGTTCTTAAACAAGAGCATTCAACAACATTTTGCTTCCATTCACAAACTCCACATCAGATGACAAACACAACTGTAGCCATTTCCCCTACACAGATACAAACACAAACGTCTTCCCCCAAGTCATAAAACAAATTAAGTTTGTAAACTGTGGTACCATTGTACTGTAATGTCTGTTTTTCTTTTTGGCTAAATTCATGTGATTAGTAGTAGCAAGTAAATTGCCACCAAATCATCTTTCTATTTTTTATAGTATTGTCTGCAATTTCCTTATCCTTACAATGTCTTTTAATACCAGACTTTTTAGTGCCTTTTTAATAATCCTATTTACAGTACTTTGTATAGTACACTAAAGCTCTGCAAAGTGATCTTAAGAGTTTATTTGGAGGGCCGAGGATTTAGCTCAATGGTTCCGGCACCTGTTTTGCAAGCGCAAGGACCCGGGTTTGATCCCCGGTAACCACATATAATACTGGGTGTGGAGACAAACCCAGCAGCAACCAGTACCACATACCACAGTGCCGGGCGTGGTGGCTCACACCTGTAATCCCAGCACTCGGGAGGCAGAGGCAGGAGGATTGCTGTGATGAGTTTGTGGTTGAGCTCAGGGCCAGCCTGAACTACAAAGCGAGACCCTGTCTCAAAAAAACAAAAAAAAAAAAAAAAAAGAGTTTATTTGGAGCCAGTAGTATAGTGTTAAAAAAAAAAAATACATGCTGGGCCAGAGATTTAGCTTAGTGGTTCCGGTGCCTGCCTTGCAAGAGGGGTTCGATCCCTGGTAACCACATACAACAATGCTGGGTGTGATGACTCACACCCACCAGCAATCAGTACCACCTACCACAGTGCCAGGTATGGTGGCTCACGCCTGTATTCCCAGCACTTGGAGACAGAGGCAGGAGGATTGCTGTGAGTTCAAGGCTGAGCTCAGGGCCAGCCTGAACTATAAAAGCAAAACCCTGTCTCAAAAAAAACCCCACAAAAAACAAACACCAAAAATCATGCATTAGTTTTCATTCTTCAACCTTAAAAATAAAAAAAATTTGGTAAAGAGTCCTACATGTTGGGTTCAGGCACATACAGGGTTGTGGGTTTGAACTCTAGCACTGGAAGGGGAAAAAGATCACTAAATATTAACTACCTTTAATGGGGGAATACTGTCTTTCAATTCTAGGCAGCAAGTTTAATGCAGAACCCTCAAGTTCAACAGCTGTAAGTATATAAAAAGAGCTTGTTACATTTTCCCCATTCTGATAATTTGAATACATCCACTCAAAACATAAATCTTCCCTGAATGCTAGTCATTTGAAACTTAAATGTCACATCTAACTATTTGACTTGACTTCTTATATAGTGTGGGTATATTTAACTGAGTCTTTCTTGACCAGTTAACCTACTTATTAAGAATATATGCTAATCTTATTAACATATCTCTTGCATGTTCTAGCATGTCAGGAATGATGACAAATGCCATTGGGGGACCTGCCGCTGGAGTTGGTGGCCTAACTGACCTATCTAGTCTCATCCAAGCGTAAGTGTTGTGGAAAAGGAAATAGTAAAAATGTATTTTGCTTTAGTTTGTCTCTAAGATGAGGGGGAGGGACTTTCTTAGCTTTGTGTGTGTCTTTTTTACTAGTACATGTTTATAATATGTAATTTGTCCCTTTATTGTGGAGTTGGTACACATACACATTGCATCTCAGTTTGATTTCCCCTTCCCTTCCTCTCCATACCTTTTCCCTCAGTCCCAAGATCTTCTTGTCATCTGTAAAAAGTCTACCTTCTTCTTTCCTGTTATCTTTTGCATAAATTATTTATGTATTTTACATAAATTATTTTTGTATTTGTGTATAAATTCTTTATGCTTTGTGCTTCTCACATAAGAGAAAGAGTACAATTTTTAACCTTCTGGGCTGATTCATTTGACTTAATATTATTGTCTCAAAGTACATCCACTTTCTACAAATAACTCAAATTTATTTTTTATGGCTTGATAATATGTATACACTAGTCTCTTTACCCATTCATCTGTTGGTGGATACACAGGTCGTTTTTAAGATTTAGCTATTTTGAATTGTGCTCATGTAAACATAGGTTTTGCTCTGTGTGGTGGCACATGCCTGTTATCCCGGCACCTAGGAGGCTGAGGCAGGTGGGTCCTCTTGAGCTCACGACCAGCCTGGGATCACAATGAGTTCAAAGCAAGCCTTAGCTACATAGCTTTAGCTACACTGCAATATGATGTCTTTAATTCTTTTCACAACATATTTAGACTGGGAATTTGGATTGATTGGAATTTGTAATCTGACCTTTTGAAGAATCTCCATAGTGATGTCCATACTGGCAGTACTAGTTTACATTCCCACTAACAGTATAGAAGGGTTCTTTTTTCATCACAAGCTTGCTAGCAGTTCTTATTTTTAAGTTTATGATGATAACATAAAATGTGGGCAAAGATACTGAATAATGCTGATTTTCTTTTCTTTTTTTTTTTTTTTGAGACAGGGTATCGCTTTTGTAGTTCAGGCTGCCCCTGAGCTCAGCCTTGAACTTACAGCAGTCCTCCTGCTTCTGTCTCCCAAGTGTTGGGATTTTAGGTGTGAGCCACTACACCTGGCCTTGTGGTATGTGGTTCTGATTGCTGGTGGGCATGAGTCTCCCTGCCTGGCACTCTTGTATGTGGTTATTGAGGATCAACCTGGGTCCTTGAACTTGCAAGGCAAGCGCCGGAACCACTGAGCTAAATCTCTGGCCCAATGCTGAATATTTTTTTGTGTATTTATTATGCGTTTGTACTTCTGGGAAGTTCTCTACTGGATTAATAACAAACTATTTCTTATTGGGTCATTTATTGGGGTGGCCTAATTATTTTGAATTATTTATATATATATATTCTAGTTGTTAGTTCTCTGAGGAATATCTGGTAAATTTCTCAGTCTGTAAGTATCTCTTCATTCTGTTGTTTCTTTGGTATTCAGAAGTTTTTAAATTCGACATTATCCCATTTGTTGATTACTGCTGTTGTATCTTGTGCACCTGAGGTTCTGTTCAAAAGTCTTTACCTATCCCTATGTCTTCAGCAGTTGTACTTTCAGCTTATTTAGTGTTTGTGTTTTAATATCTAAGTCATTGGTACATTTTTATTTTAGTATAGAGAGATGCAGGTCTAGATCCATTCTTCTACACTTGGATAACCAGTTTTCCCAGGATTGTTTGTAAAGAGTTTGTCCTGCATATGTTTTTGGCTCCTTTGTCAAATATCAGATGGCTAAATATCCCTGGGGTGTTTCTGCATTCTTTTTTCTGTCCCATCAATCTGCATGTGTATTTGTGCCAGTACTATGCTGTTCTTTTTTTTTTTTTTTTTAAATCTCTGTTGCTTTATAATTTAATGTGAAACCCCGGATTATGATAGCTCCTGGTTTGCTCTTATTGCCCCGGATTACTTTTGTTATTCTGGATTATATAAATTTTAGGATTAATTTTTCTGTTTCAGTGAAGAATACTGTTCATATCTTGATTAGAACTGCATTAAATTTATATATCAATTTTGATAATATGGCCATTTTGATACTATTGGACCTGCCTATCCAGGAGCAGGAGATGTCTTTCCATTTTTGGATACTGTCCTCAATCTTTTTTTTTTGTAGGATAATGTAGATTTTTGTTGTTGTTTTCATTTTGGCGGTACTGGTGATTGAACTCATGCCCTTGTGCTTCCAAGGCAGACGTGGTTACCATTTGAGCTAAATCTCTGACAGGATAATGTAGTTTTTGTTGTAGAAATCTTTAATTTTCTTGGTTAGATTATCCCTAAGTATTTTTTTAAAGCTATTGTGAATGGGATTATTTATCTAACTCCTTTTGCTGTAGGTTCTTTGTTGGTATATACGAAAACTATTGATTTTTATGTATTTTGTATTGTGCTCTCTTGCTGAATTAATTCTAAGAGTCTTTTAATAGAGTTTCTTGGGTCTTCTATGTAATAGATCATGCTATTGGTAAAGACAGTTCAACTCTGTCCTTTCCTGTACACATCCTTCTTATTTCTTTCTCTATTCTGGCTAATGTTTCAAGTACTGAACAGAAGTGGTGAGAGTAGACACTCCTTTCTTGTTCCCAACTTTACAGAAAAAGCTTTTAGTATTTCTCTGTTAACTGTGATGTTGGCAGTGGGTGTGTGATAAATGTTATCAGTTTGAGATATGGTATTTCTATAACTAATTTTGGGAGGAGTTTTAAAAATCATGAAAGGATGTTAGATATTGTTAAAGGTTTTTCTATATCAACTGAGATAATGATGTGAATTTTGTCCATTTTTTTCTTTATATGATGTGTTACGTTTATTGGCTGATGTGTGTTGAACTATCCGTGTATCCTTAGGATGAAGCCAATTCGATTCCAATATATTTTTAATGACTTGTTTCATTGTATTTGCCAGTATCTGTTGAAACTTTTTGTTTCTATGTTCATTAAGTCGTTTAGCCTGTAGTTTTTCTTATGTTCCTGTTCTGTTTTGGTCTGATAATGCTAGCTTCCAGGAATGATTTTGGCAGTGTTCCTTTCCTTTCAATTTCATTGAAGAATTTGAGAAATACTAGAATGAGATGTTCCCTAAAGTTCTAGTAGAATTCTGCAGTTAATCCAGTATCCTGGGCTTTTCTTCATTGGTAGAGTTTTTATTACTGTCTCTATTTTGTTGCCTATCTTTGATTCAGAGTTTGTATATCTCCTTGGTTCAGTTTTGGTAATTCAGTACGTGTAGGAATTTCTCCATTGTTTTAGGTTGTCCAATTTATTAGAACATGTTTTTATAGTATTAGTAAATCAGTATTTTGGCAGTGTTTGTTGTGATTTCATCTTTTTCATTTCTAGTTGCATCTATATGGGTTTTTTTCTTTTGGGGGGTATGGCAAAAGATTTATTAATTTTGTTTATCTTTTCAAAGAACCAACTCACTATGTCCTGAAGGTACATCCATTTGAGTATGATGACTCAAACGTGTCATTCTTTATGGCAGAGTAATACTCCATTTTATAGAAAAAAACAACTTCTTCTTTATCCAGTCTCCAGTTGATGGACACTTTGGTTGTTTCCAATATTTAAGTATCACAAACTGGGCTGCTATAAACATGGGTATGCATATATCACTGTGATACGAATCTTTTAATTCTTTTGTCTATATCCCTAGCAAGGAAATAGGAGGGTCAGAGGGGACCTCTAATCCTAGTTTTTTGAGGAATCTCCACACTGATATCCAGAGTGGTTGTACCAGTCTACATTCCTACCAAAGTGGAGAAGGGTTCCTTTCTTCCTGCAGCCTTGCCAGCATTTGTTGCTGGTTGATTTCAAGATAGCAGCCATTCTTTGTGGAGTGAGATGGAATCCCAGAGTTGTTTTCATCTGCATCTCTTGAATGACTAGTGATATTGAACATTTCTTCATGTGCTTCTTAGCTGCTTTTACTTCTTCCTCTGAAAAATGTCTGTTCATTTCAGATGTGCATTTTTGAACTGGGTCTTTAAATTTGGGGGTGTTTTTTAAATGCTCTTTATATATTATAGATAGTAGCCCTTTATCTGTGGAACAGCTGGTAAAAATTTTTCCCCATATTGTTGGAAGTCTTTTCACTCTGCCAGTCATTTGTTTTTGCTATGTAGAAGCTTAAGTGAAATAAATAGGTCACAGATGTGTAAATACAGTATCATTTCTGATATGAGAAACTGAAGATGTAAATGACTTCTAAAATGTATGTTAGATATTGCACAATATAAACTATTCAAAGGTAAATGGGGTAGGAGCAAGTAATGCAGAGAAAGAAAAAATTGTGATGATAATAAAAAATGGAAACAAAGCTTATGTGTATAGTGGATGGAGGTTGTAGGGTGGGTAGGGGAATGGCAAAAATGAGAATCAAATCATGTCCTTTACTAGTACAAATTGTCAATGTTGAGTGTGATCATTTTATATATATATATATATATATATATATATATATATATATATAATGTGTACTTATTTCACATACCCCCCCCACACACACACACACAAAGAACTGACTCAGGCTGGTCCAATGGTGGTGGGTTATCAGAACTTATTACCATTATTGTTAAAAAACTAAATCATTGATCCAATTCAATTCTTCATAATGGTTTTTAAATTCTCAATTTCATTAATTTGTGCTGTGATCTTTATAATTTCTATTAATTTCACCTCTGGATTTTTATAAGACCTTGAAATGTTATCATTTGATTATTTATTTAGGAATGCTTCATCTTTTTTCTATGAGATGGGGTCTTACTTTGTACTTCAGGTTGGCCTTGCACTATGTATATACATCATGACCATGATCATTGAAAATTTGCATAGTACATGACACATCTTAATCCCTATTTTTCCCATTCCCTCCCTGGAAGGAGGCCTCCAGCTCTTTGCCTCTTTATATATGAGCTTTGTTTCCTTTTATTTTTTTACCATCAAATTTTTTCTTTCCTTTCTTTACTAAAAGTGTAAATGATTTCTAAAATGTATGATACGTACTGTGAAATAGGAAGAAAATGTTCAAAAGGCAAAAGGAAAAGAGAGGGTAGGAGTAAGTAAAGAATGGATTTTGTTCTTTGACCCAATCTGCCTTTTAATTGCAGAATTAAGACTATAGACAGTAAAAGTTATTATTGTAAGACATATTGAATCCTGTCAATGCATTTTTTTTTAAGTGGCAGTTACTTTTTTTAAGTGGCAGTTACTTTTTTTCCCCTCCCTTTTATTTAACTACTCTCCCAGTTAGATGCATACTTTCCTTTGGACTCTGGTGTTAGAGGTCTCCCTATCTCTGTCCAGGATTATCAAAGCTTTCTTTTCTTTTGTAATCATTTATTGGCCTCTTTAAAGTTATTAAATCTCAAAGAAGTTCCTAAGTAGGAATCACTTTTTAGATTGAAAAATAGGACTCCAGGACACCTGAATTATCAGGCTCTCACAGTCTATTAAGAATCATGTAGGGGCTGGGGATATAGCTCAGTGGTTCTGGTGCCTGTCTTGCAAGCGCAAGGGCCTGGGTTCGATTAATACTGGGCATGGAGACTCACCCCAGCAGCAATCAGTACCACATACCACAGTGCCGGGCGTGGTGGCTCACACCTGTAATCCTGGCACTTGGGAGGCAGAGGCAGGAGGATTGCTGTGATGTGAGTTTGAGGCTGAGCTCAGGGCCAGCTTGAACCACAAAAAGCGAGACCCTGTCTCAAAAAACAAAAGCAACAACAACAACAAAAAGATTATTTCCCTCCTTAAGGGATCTATATTAGTCAACTTTGCCATTACTGGTAGCCACCACCCAACACCCACAGTGTAAAAGAAAGGTTTAATTTGGCTCAAGGTTCAGTAGCTTCAGTCCATAGTTTGCTGGCCCCAAGACAGAAAACATCATAGAGAAAGAGTGGAGGAGCAAAACTGCTCCGTCATGGTGGCTGGGAAGTAGAGAAGGGGAACACCACCAGAGGAAGAGATGAGGGATCAGATGTCGATCCCAAGGCCATGGCTCTGTGATCCACCCAAACATGTGGTCCACCAATGCCCGAGAGCCAATCAAGTTGACACTGTACCTTAACCCCATCATAGGATCTTCAGGTGCCAGAACAATCTAGGATAGATGGTAGTACAATGGTAGGCAATTTACACTTCTATTCATTAGCTAGAGAAACTGAGGTACAAATTAGTGACTAAGAAATTCAGAGCATTCATGGCAATGTGAGTTCTTTGTTTTGTGGCACTAAGTTTGAGCCCAGGGCCTTAGAAATGTTTGGCCAGTACAACAGGATTGAGCCACATCCCCAGCCTAATGCTAATTTATTACTTGATTCTGTGATCAGAACTAAATTAGCATCTTCAGTTTCTTGATGTGATGCTTCAATACTTCCATCTTTATTTATTGAAGATGCTAAGGAGTTGGTGATCGACATTTGATGGCATGGAAACAGTAAACATCATATGACCAAATATATTGTGATTTCATATGTAAAGAAATTTATTGTTTTGCTATCAGAGATCATATTCAGGACCTTACACTTGTGAGACATGTGCAGCATCAAGCTAAATCTCCAGCCCTTCATATGTAAAGAAATTAATCCTTTACCAATGAAGACCTTTTTTGAGACAGGGTCTCACTTTGTGGTTCAGGCTGGCCCTGAGCTCAGCCTCAAACTCACATCACAGCAATCCTTCTGCCTCTGCTTCCCAAGTGTTGGGATTACAGGCGTGAGCCACCACGCCCGGCACTGTGGTATGTGGGACTGGTTGCTGCTGGGCGTGAGTCTCCACACCCAGTATTGTATGTGGTTAACCGGGGATCGAATCCCGGTCCTTGCACTTGCAAGACAGGCACCAGAACCACTGAGCTAAATCCCCCGCCCAGGAAAAGGTTTTTGACTGATGTGAATATTTAGGGATATAATTGAAAGTCAAGCATTTTCTTAAAATATGTTTTAGTTTAGGTGTAAATATGTATTTTAAAATAAAATTTAGTTTAATGGTAGAATAGTTGTGTAGCATTTTTGAGGCCCTCAGCTGAATTCATATCACTGGGGGGAAAATGAAAAAAAAAATCACACGTATTAATGTTGAGACCATTTTGGAAACTTTAATGTTTTAAGTGCCTGTTATCACTAGAGGCAGTCTACCTTCTCATTACTTGCACATACTGTTTTCACATCTATTCAAATTACTTAAGATACTTTTTTTTTGGCATGTATATCAAAACTGGCCTCAAACACATTGTGGTCCTCCTGCCTCAGCCTCTGGAGTGCTTGGATTATAACCATGTACTACCACATCCAGCTTTCTTGTTATCACTTAAATATTGCATCTTTGTGTGTGTGTGCATCTGTGTGTGTCTTGGAGACAGTCTTGCTATGTGGTTCAGGTTGGCCTTAAACTTACTATGTAGCCTAGGCTGGCCTTAAACTCACTGTGTAGCCCACACTGCCCTTGAACTCACAGCAATCTTCCTGGCTCAGCCTCCTGAGTGCTGGGGTTACAAGCAAGTGCCACGACACTGGGCAGAATATTATATTTTTTAGAGTGATCTTTAAGTGGCATGAATATTACAATACCTAATATACGTTCCTGAAGTTACAAACTTGGGTATTTATTTATTTTTTAATTCAAATCGTTATTGGTACATTATATATACCATCATCATAACATTCAATATTGAGAATCTGTACCAGTATGACACAAATTCTCATTTTTTCCCATTCCCCTACTCACCCAGCAACTCCCCACCCTCTATCTACATAAGCTTTCCTTTTTATTACATCAAATTATTTTTCCTCTCATTATTTACCCCTATACCCTATTACCTTTTAACTATTTTCTATTCCACAATATCTGCTATATATACTAGACCTCATTTACATCTTTGTTTTCTTATACCAGAGAAATGATACAATATTTGTACATCTGTGACCTATTTATTTCACTTATGAAGGTATCTTGAAGGTACATCGATTTGAGTATAAATGACTCAATCTTAGGGTATTTGTTTTTAACTTCACCTTTTAAAAATTCAATTGTTAGGTGATCTCTATAAGCCCTAAAGACTGGATATTATACCCTGCCATATGAGAAACTAGTATTCGGATAATTCTAAGGGTATTATATTTGAAAGCATACAATAAAATCATTTATTTCTGGGCTGCGGATTTAGCCCCATGGTTCTGGTGCCTGCCTTGCAAGCACAAAGGCCTGGGTTCAGTCCTGGGTAACCGCATACCACAATGCTATCAGTACCACATACCACAGTGCCTGGCGTAGTGGCTCACACCTGTAATTCCAGCACTCAGGAGGCAGAAGCAGGAGGATTGCTGTGAGTTCCACATTAGATTGGGCTACATAGTGAGTTTGGGGCCAGCCTGAACTACAAAGCGGGACACTGTCTAAAAAAAATAAATAAATAAAAATAAAAAATAAAATAATAAAATCATATATTTCTCTGAGCCCTTTCTGACTAATCACTGGAATGGTGGATTCCACCCAATTCAGACACTTTTTAGCTTAAGTGTTTTGTTTCTTAGAAAGAATTCTGCAGTGTAATAATGCTACATGGATACACTGGTCTTTACAATTTACTTTGTCTCTTTCCAGGGGACAGCAGTTTGCTCAGCAGATACAACAACAGAATCCTGAACTTATAGAGCAACTGAGAAATCATATCCGGAGCAGGTCATTCAGCAGCAGCACTGAAGAACATTCCTGACTTGTCCAGGCACCCTGTCCCAGAATGAAATGGTTTATGGCTATGAAGTATTCAGTGTAGATAGTAGCCAAAAACGAAACAACACAAAGCACCAAAATAACAGAAGCAAACCTCTTGTGTGTATTCTTAAAGAACAAATCTGTTTAGACAATAGGTTTATCACAAAGAGATTGGAGCATGACTCCCTCGGAAATGAATGCTCACTCGCCTTGCTAAGTGCCAGTTTAGCACACAGACAAGGCTCCATCCATTTCCAGTCTTTTATCATATTTGTACATTAGACTTAATAGCAGATTATATTTATTGAATACTAGTACTGTTCATTGGTGAGTTCTTTAGCTCCAAGTTACCTTCAAGTTTGGGAGGGGAGATAAGGGAAAGGTTTACCATACTGGTTTAGAAAAAATACTGATCAGCATGTTAGAGAAGAAACTTATTTTGTTCTAGGTTTGATAAGTGCTTTCAATCATAAATATAGGTGCCAGTACTGTTACTGCTCCTTCTCCTGATGAGTGACAGGGAATTTTAAGGGCTGGTAGACAGTAGCATTTGGTGCAATAGATGTTTTGAGAAGAGGGAAAATAGGCGTGGGGATTTAGCTCAGTGGCACTGTGGCTGCTTTGCCAGTGCAAGGTCCTCAGTTCGATCCCCAGTTCTGTAAATAAATAAATAAATAAAAAAGTTATGAGAAGAGGAAAAATAGATAATGTGAATGTATAGGAAGTAAAGGTAGGATGCTCAGGTTTTCTGCATAGTTAAGTAATCTTGTCTGTAGTTTAGTATTGGTTAACACTAGCATGGCCAGTTATGCTAAGTACATAATAAAATACATTTAGAAGTCCTTAATGGTTCTGGTTAAGTCAGTGATGTAACTGTTTAACTTAATTACCACAGTTTCCTTGGTTGTGAACTTATCTTAGAACTATGAAATATATCCAATGAGCACACAAAACCAATGGCTTGACCCTAAGGATATTCTAAGTGGAATTTAATTATGTACCCATAAGCACTGATTTAACAAAAAATTTGATGAATAACAAAAACATCACTAACATTATTTGTCCATAAAATCCTCTGCTATAGTTTAGTTCAGCTTATGCTTAACCTTAATTTAAACCCACAATTTGAACATGAGATTTAAAGGATTTTTTTTAATGAATTAGATGCCATATTAGGTAGTAGAAGGATATGGCATTAGGTATTAATGGCATGGCTCTAAGAACAATAATGAGATATTTCTAATTTCAACTATAACTTCTCATTTATTTTTTTTCTTTTTTTCTTTTTTTAGGTTTTTTGAGACAGAGTCTCACTTTGTGGTTCAGGCTGGCCCTGAACTCAGCCTCCAACTCACATCACAGCAATCCTCCTGCCTCTGCCTCCCGAGTGCTGGGATTACAGGTGTGAGCCACCACGCCCGGCACTGTGGTATGTGGTACTGGTTGCTGCTGGGGTGAGTCTCCATGCCCAGTATTGTTATGTGATTACCGGGGATCGAACCCGGGCCCTTGCGCTTGCAAGACAGGCGCCGGAACCACTGAGCTATATCCCCGGTCCTAACTTCTCATTTATTAATCATGAAGTTGAAGAAGTGGGACCAACACGTAATGTTTTTATAAGTGTTGTGATAAAAATTGAAAAAGTAATTTTTAATTTAATCAGTAAAAATGTGATAAGGGCCTCACTCTATTTTCAAAAGCCTAACTGGTATTTTTTTTTCTTGAAATGGGGATCAAACTCAGAACTTTGCAAGATAAATCTTTGGCTTCCTTTTTGGTATCTTAAAAGTTTAAAAATTAACCTTTTTTTTTTCTCCCTTGGTGATATTAGAACAATGGTTCTAATTTTACTACAGATTATCACCTCAGATAATTAATTAAAAATGAAGATTTGGGGCCATACCTTCAGTTTAGATATAGTAGGTGTGGCATTAAAACTTAGGTATCACTTTTTCTGGAGGGGGGTATACTAGGAATTGAACCCAGGGTTGCTCTATCACTGAGCTACATTCCCAGCCTTTTAATTTTTATATACAATCTTGTTAAATTGCCCAGGGCTGGCAGTGAATTTGTGACCCTTCTCCCTTGGCTACCTGAGTATCTGGAATAACAGGTGTGTGCCAGAATGTTCACATAAATCATTTTAAGGACCACACAGTGTGGTTCTGATGAAGGTCAAAGGGCTTAAATTTATTTACTTATTTATTTGTTTCAAGCTGACTAAAACTGTGGCAGTCCTCCCTCAGTCTTCCAAGTACTGGAATTACAGTCATGTGTTACTGCACGTGGCAAGAGCTTAAATTTAGAGCAACAAGAGCATAGAGGTTTCTTAGCAAATGCCTAAGCACATGAGCTCAAGCTAAAAAGAACTGTATTAGTATCTAATACAGAGAAAAGCAGGGCTTAAATATGTGGTCTTCTGAAATTAAATCTCTGATAGCCTATCTAAGCCATCTTAATTTGTATGAACTTACACTCAGCTCTGAAGTGTTGAGGTTTTACACAAAACGAAGTACTAATCATATAAAAGTTACTACTGTAATAAAACCAAAGTTGGTTCTTTAAGAATAATTGTTTTTACAATTATTTACTGTTAAAAATTAGCATTTCTAGCACAATTATTTTGAATTCCTTAAAAATACTTCAGAGTGAGCTGAGGATATAGCTTAGTAGTGGAGCACCTGCCTGGCAAGAGCAACGTCCTGATTTGGATTCCTTGTACCCTCCCCCCACCAAAAAAATAAAAAAGCTACAGAGCTGGGCATGGTGGTGTATGCCTGTCATTCTGGGAAGCTGAGGCAGGAGGATGGTAAGTTTGAGCCATGCCTGGGCAAGTCAGTAACTTAGTAAAACCCTGTGTCAAATTTAAAAGAGGGCTTGAGACGGCTCTGGGGTCATGCCCCACTCCAGCTTTCAGATCAGTAAAATTAACAAGGTTCTAATTGACTAACTAGGAAAATAGAAAATACAAATTAACAGTGATAGAAATGAAAGAATAGGGCTAAGGATATAGCTCTTAGCAATAGTGTGTTTGCTTAGCATGAATGAAATCCCAGAATTTGATCCACAATACAATTCCAAAAGAGAGACGAAAAGATCGAACAGATATTCTACAAGTCTGTTGACATTAAAAGCATACCTGGAAACACTGGGAGTAACTCTAGATCTATATATTGAACAACTTAGATGAAATAGACCAATACTTTGTAGAATACAAATAACCAAAGTTCACTGAAGACACAGATACCTGAAAAGGTCTATATTGAGAAAACTGAATTTATAGTTAACAGCGAACTATAGGCCAAGATGACTTCATGATGAATTTTACCAAATACTTAAGGAAGAAATATCAGTTCTATATAAATCTCTTCCTGAAAACGGAAAATGGAAACATTTTCCAACTCATTTTATTTGGCCAGATGTAACCAGACAAATTCAGACACCTTAAGAAAAAGCACTTCTTTAAAAGCTTGTCTTTCTCTATTACTATATTTAGAGCCATTCTTTTTACATGAAATAATAGGAGCTGGTGTATTTCTTGCCTTTCATTTTTCTAGCTTGTTTCTTTGGAATACACCAATACTGATAAATTCAAATCAGATGACACCTGTCCACTTACATAGATTTCCATTCAATTCAAGCCATTTTTGTTCCTCAGGTCCCTCCATCACTCGGAGTCATCGCCTTGCAAGCCATTTTAGGAATGTTTTGATTGGTCTCATTGTATTCACCACTCTTAAAGTAAGGAATGCCCCCAATATTATTCTATCAAAGGACATTAAACTACCTTCTAATTAGGAATGCCTGACTTTCATTAACTGCATTTCTTTGTAGTAGCTGTACCTGTTCTGTAAGACTGAATGTGTCCTTTTTATGCAAATGACATTTGTCTTTACTGTACCAAATTGTGAATCTAACTTTTGCAATACCATTTTTGCAACTTGTTTCAAAGACGGCATTATCTAACCTTTGAAGTGTGAACAATGTGTCTATTATTGTTTATAAAGAAAAGAGACTTTGTAATTAATCAAAAGTATATAGTAGATTCTAAGTGACCATTACATATTACTTTTAAAATTCAAAAGAGTGAAACAGGTGCGGTTATGAGAAGATGCTCGAAAAACACACTGCCCAGTGTTATAAGTGGTGATAAGTTTTATTTCATCATGTAATCAGTCAGTCATTTGGGATATACTTCAGTTTTATACTGCTTGCACTTTACTTTGCACAGCCATTTCATTAATTATTCCTCCGATCTGAGGGGCAACCCTTCTGAATATAGCTTTCAGTCTGGACCAAACAGTTTGTCATGGCAATAAATAATTATGTATTGAAGAAAAATGAATTTCTGTGTTTGACTTAATGTATTCCACATTTAGGAAATGATACATTCTTGTTCAATTTACCAAATTAAGTTTTATAAACTTGTTTTCCTGGTAAAGTAGCGAAACACTGTTGCACTCATATTGCATGACTATTTATAACCATAGTTCTCTTTTGTTCATGGTGTGAAAAGATGACTACATGGAAAAATAGAGAGTTTTCTAATATTAATAAAGATTCTGAAGAATACAGTTTAATGGTCATCAAATAAAATATTTGTAGAAAATATAGAGATGTTCACAGAGAATATTAAGGTAAAATCTGTATTTTTCAAACATTTAATGTCTACAGGCAGAAAATTTAAATTATACTTACTTTTGCTACTGATTTGATCATTTCAGAAAGGTAATAAAAATACAGAATTATGCAGTTTGCTGAAAATAAATGAAAACATCACACTGGAAATTTTCTTTAGCTTTAAACTTTAATGGCTGAAGATACCACACAGACTTGTGCAATGTCATCATATTCATATGTTCTCTTTAAGAATGTGTCCGTCAGCCTTAAGCCAGAGACGCTCTATTGAGAGAAAGATAGGGGGTTCAATATTCATTCATTGTTAGTTATCAGTGAAATACTGGTAATTAAAAAACTATAAATTAGCACATACTACTGAAAATGAACATACCTGTAGTCCCTGTACTGAAGACAGCAGAGTTAGAGCAAGGCAGAGAGAGGAACTTGGGTGCAGCTTTCCAAGCTGTCTTCCTGAAATACCACACCAGTGGATAGAATTGGTATTACACATTTCCAAAATCAGGTCCATAGTCCTTTCACTGCCGGAGAAACCAGAATTACAGGAATAAATCTTATTTATTGCATAGGGAGATACTATGCTATTTCATTTACTTTTGTTGGTAAATTTACTATCTGAATGTCTAGGAGAATAAAAATGAGAAAGAAGAGTTGAAAAGCTATTACATCATTTACATTTTACCTCAGACAGAATCAGAAAAATGAAGAGAGATGGCATCTCTTAGTGTTTAAAATCGATTCAGACTATTCTGCCTGCAGACTGTCTTCTGGTTCTATTACTGGGCCCTGGTTACTTAGCTGGTTTTTAATCACTTAGCAACATATGGAACTTTCAGACACTGTTTCTCTTTGTTGCTAGGCATTCTTATGGTTTTTAATGGCTACTCTGTAAGGTAGAAAAAGAGGAAGTAAGCCTGGACTACTGCTTTTAATAAATAACCTAAGTTCCTTTAGCATGCAACCAACTTAGGAAATACTATTCATACTTGCTCACTATTAGATTCACAAGAAAAGTTTTCTGCGTTTAACAGATGCCTCTAGTACAGCTTTAACATTAAATTTCAAAAAGTTTAAATGCAAGTATGTTAAGAAGTTGATGATAATGGTAGATCATCCCCTACTCTACCACCATTCATGGTTACTTTCATTTTATTTTTTTAGCTCTTCTTCCTCCTAGTTGGCTCCATATTTTAAAATATTTATTTAAAGTTTACCTTACTGTCATTTATGTGTATGTATGTATTATGTATTTATTTATTTTAGCTTTTTGAGACAGGGTCTCACTTTGAGTTCAGGCTGACCCTGAACTCACTATGTAGCCCAGCCTCGCCTCAAACTCATGGCAGTCTTCCTGCTTCTGCCTCCTAAGTGCAGGGATCATAGGCATGAGCCACCATGCTTGGCTTGTACTGCCTTTTTACACATATTGATGTTAAAGTAGCTTTTACATGTTGCTATTTCCCTAACAAACATTTGAAATACCTGTTCTGTATCAAAATTAGTTTAGACACATTACATAAATTATCTTATTAAGTTCCATAAAAATGAATTAAGCTTTGAATATGTTGTATGTATGTCTGTGTCTGTCTGTTGGGAGGTGGTGTCTTGTAGATAAGGAAACTCAAGATCTAAGTGGTTTTAGAAAATATTTTTCATTTTTTGGTACCCAGAATTAAACTCAGGGCCTTGCACTTGCTAGGCAGGTGCCACACCACTAAGCTACATCTCTAGCAATTTAGAAACTTTCTAGAATCACCAAAAGTTAAAAGTGAATGTCCAGAGAAGTTAATTTTAGAAATTTATAGTGCATTTTCACTTGGGCAATAAACAGATTTGCTGTACCTGGAAAAAGCAAATAAAAATTTCCCTCCCACATTCAGATGCACAGTATCTGCCGTGCATGGCTTGTATAGTGAGCTTCTCTCATGGGGTAGGGCTGCATTTACAAGCTGGGTAAGTCATGTCCCTTTTTTTGAATAAATCATAATCCAATGAAGAAGACAGAAAAAATTATAGCACTGTACAAGTGTTACCAAAAAACTAAGTTAAAATTTACTATCACAGAGCACTGATTGATTTACTTGAGAGTGTCCAGGTAGCTTAATAGAAATAGGTATTTCTGTAACTGTGAAGAACAAAGTTTCCTATTTCTCCAGTGCCACAAAGCTGGAATGGATATAGAATTAAAGGGTTACACATTCACACTATAACAGTTTGGATTTACTATTGCAATATTATCATAATGCCCCAACTAATACTATACTTCAAATAGTATTAGAAATACTAGCAAAAGTCATAGATGAGGCTTGGATTTAATTGTAGGTGTTCCTTAATTCAAATTCTGTGTTCTTTGCTTCACAAGGGGTAGATTATGTTTTCCCTTTACTATCAAATTCTAATTTATGATTATCCCATATGTTAAGTTCATAAGTTTTCTTAATATGAAATATAGCTGAGGTACAAGTGTGCTCTGGAAAGATCCATCCTACTATTTTCAGTCTATTATACTAAAGGAATCAGTTCATGTTTTAGTAATCTGAAGTGTGAAGGAAGTGTAAAATGCTGAAAAGACCGGGGGAGGATGTTATCGATCAAGTACATTTTTTCAACTTGTGGCCCCACCTTTTCTACTTTCTGAGTTGGCTTTCTCTTTTATCAAATGTGAGTAACATCTACCACATGAGGTATGATAAATGAAAGAAAAGTACAGGAAATGCCTAAACTACGTCTTCAAAAATATGTAATATACAAACACCAGGTACTTTGGAGTATTTCAACAGGATCAGAGAAAAAGCATATACTAGAGGAAATTTAAAAACACAGAATATTCAGAAGATTTATAAGTTTTTTTTTTTGGAAGGTTGAATATCCATCTACAAACACAGGCATTACCTGCAATTTGTTATTTTACAAGTAATATGGAAAGGCTCTTCTAGGTTCACAGTATCTGGGATTGTCTCCAAAGACAACCTAACATCTCCATAACCTGGAGCCTAAGAAAACAAGCAACACAGTTAAAATATATTCATTACAAAATCCTCCTTTCTTATGTCAGCACATTCACTCATCAGACAGTCTGCAAGGTGATGTTTTGTTTTGTTTTGTTTTTTAGGTTTTTGGAGACAGGGTCTCGCTTTGTGGTTCAGGCTGGCCCTGAGCTCAGCCTCCAACTCACATCACAATCCTCCTGCCTCTGCCTCCCGAGTGCTGGGATTACAGGCGTAAGCCACCACGCCCGGCACTGTTGTATGTGGTACTGGTTGCTGCTGGGTGTGGGTCTCCACACCCAGTATTGTTATGTGGTTACCGGGGAATCGAACCCGGGTCCTTGCGCTTGCAAGACAGGCGCCGGAACCACTGAGCTAACTCCCCGGCCCTGCAAGGTGATGTTTTGAGAAAATAATTCTGATTCATTCTTCCTTT
>PVIR01032617.1:0-18509 GCA_004026965.1 Petromus typicus
CTAGAATATATAAAGAGCTCAAAAAAATCAGCCCACCCAAATTTAATGACCCAATTCAAAAATGGGCATCTGAAATGAACAGATATTTTTCAGAGGAAGAAGTAAGAGCAGCTAAAAAGCATATGAAGAAATGCTCAACATCATTAGTCATTCGAGAGATGCAGATGAAAACAACATTGAGATTTCATCTCACTCCACATGGAATGGCTGCCATTTCAGAATCAGCCACCGGCAAATGTTGGCGAGGCTGCAGAGAAGAAGGAACCCTTCTCCACTGTTGGTGGGACTGTAGACTCGTACAACCCCTGTGGAGATCAGTTGGGAAAATCCTCAAAAAGCTAGGATTGATGGTCCCATTTGACCCGGCCATTGCCCTGCTAGGTATATACACACAAGAATTAAAAGACTCATATCACAGCGACATATGTGCACCCATGTTTATAGCAGCCCAATTTGTGATTGCTACATCTTGGAAGCAACCCAAGTGTCCATCAACTGGAGACCGGATAAAAAAGCTGTGGTTCTTCTACAGAATGGAGTATTACTCTGCCATAAAAAATAAAGTTTGCATCATTTCTACTTAAATGGACATACCTTGAGGATATCCTCATAAGTGAAATAAATAGGTCACAGATAGGTACATATCGCATCTTTTCTCTGGTATGAGAAAATAAAGATGTAAATGAGTCCTAGAATTGTATGTTATATATTGTGAAATAGAAAATGCTCAATGTAAAATAGGGTGTAAGGGGAAAATGTTGAGATTGTGTGGTAGGGTGGGTAGGGCTATGGGAAAAAATGAGAATTAAGTTGTGTCTTATACTGGTACAAATCCCCATTATGGAGTGCAATCATGATATATATATATTTAATGTACCAATAAATGTAAAATAAATAAAAAAGCTAGGATTGGCGGTCCCATTTGATTCTGCCATTGCCCTGCTACGTATATACACAGAAGAATTAAAAGACTCATATCACAGTGACATATGTGCACCCATGTTTATAGCAGCCCAATTTGTTATTGCTACATCTTGGAAACAACCCAAGAGTCCATCATCTGGAGACTGGATAAAAAAGCTGTGGTTCTTCTACAGAATGGAATACTACTCTGCCATAAAACATGATAAGTTTGCATCATTTCTACTTAAATGGACATACCTTGAGAATATCCTCATAAGTGAAATAAATAGGGCACAGATAGGTATATATCGCATCTTTTCTCTGGTATGAGAAAATAAAGATGTAAATGAGTCCTAGAATTGTATGTTATATATTGTGAAATAGAAAATGCTCAATGTAAAATAGGGTGAAGGGGGAAAGATGCTAAGATTGTAACAAAAAAGGAAACAAATTTTATTTATATGTGGGTGCGGTAGGGTAGGTAGGGCTATGAGAAAACATGAGAATTAGGTTGTGTCGTATACTGGTAGAAATCCCCTTATAGAGTGCAATCATGATGCATAAATGTAATATACCAATAAACATTAAAAAATTCAAGAAAAAAAAAGATTACATGTAACAGGTACTTATTCTAATCCATTTTTTCCAGAGGTAAATCATACAGTTCAAAAGCAGAAGTGTGGTGGGTAGGTCTTAGGACCAGAAGATCTGTATTTGTCTTTTGGTAGCAATATTATATTCTCCAAAATGGTTTCATGCAATTCCCAGGTCATAACTTCTCTGATCTAGGACAGAGCCTAACTACTCCAGTGAAACATTGAGGAAATTTGATTGGTTGATCTTGGGTCATGTACCCATCTGGTGCAGTGGAGAAGAAGGGGAGTGGATTCCTTTGGTACAAACTTGACTCTACATGTGGATATATGTGTAAATCCGTGCTTAGAAAGAACAGATAAGCTTTTGGCTGAAGGGATAATCCAATGTTGTCTTCCCTGAAAGGAAATGCTCCCTTTTTTAGAGGTATTGTAGAAGAATGCTCAGATACTGCAGAGTGAAGGAAATGTCTGAGCATTAAGGGTTAGGGACAAGTTCAGGGCAGGAGGAATTGACTGTGCAAGTTTCTGGGACTTGCAGTTGATTTGTCTGGCATGCAGGCTCCTTTGAACATCATCGGGGAGAATGACCAGGGTGATATCATGCAGCAAGAGCACATAGTTGGCTCTGATGGGGTCCTCACATGAGGCTGCCAGGTGAGCTATATCCCTCTAAATAAGGTTGGGTGCAGACTTCTCAGAAGCTGCATTGGAAGCCCTGCTTCTCTCTGCTGTTTGAAATGTCCTGATGGGCGTTCCCCCTGGGAGTTCCTTGTCTTTCTTTGGGGCAACACCACTGAAGCAAGGATAACTGGTCTCTGACCATACGTCTTACAGTGGACACTGGGGATATAAATATCAGGAGAATGGAGAAATATGAATATCTGCCCTTCACACATGGTTTATTTCCAGAAGTTTCATGGAAGTCGAACTTACCATTTCCTAGCTATCATTCCCCTGCCTTGCAGAGGACTTCCTGAGACACTTCTATATTTCTCATTAATTTTCCACTAGCCATAACTTTTCATGCTTTACTCTCAAATATTTCTGTTCTTGCTCTTCCTTTTGAGTAGAAAAATGATGAACACACTGCATTTCCAGATGTACTCGTACACTACCGCATTTAACTATTTGAGTCATTTAGACTGTTATTAGCTAATGATTTCTCTCCCTTCATGTGGGTCCCATGACCTCATCCTGCACATTGTCTTGCCTTTTCCTGTGTGTGTAGGGGGGCAGGCAGTGGAGATGCAGGCTTTTGGAATGATGTGACGATGTTCATTCCCTTGTTAGCTGTTTGACTTCTCTGTTTTTCTGTTTTTGCCTTTGTAAACAGTAATAATACCTTGGATTCCAGTTAAGGAGTAAGAGATTGCCCTTGTGAATCTCCTAAAATACACTGTGACATATGGAAAACTCAAAAATGCTTGATTATTCTAGTTATTGCCTGTCTCTGTTAGTGGAATCGTCATGTACCACACTTCCAAACTGAGCAGTTATGTCTGATTTCTTTCTCTCCATCATTTATCCATTATGCTGCTACTATTGATGATGGTAGTAATAATACCAGCTACATTTATTTCCCATTGACTGAATTAATAATTTCTGGCGTCACTGATACTCAGTACTTGACACTCACAAATTAAAAGATGAGAGGGTTGAGTGGCACATGGTTTAGGTAGATGGAGTTGATGCGAAATCAGCTCATAGATAGAAATATCATGGTGGAAGGGACAGATTGAAGCACATGGCAGCTGGGAGACATTTCATAAGGAACATTCCTAGAGAGACAAGGACCCTGGACCAGACCCTGTTCTGAGGTTCACCAGTCCATGACCCACCCAGACACACTCAAAAACGTGTTCATCAATCCCCCATTGTTATATATTAACTGCCACATGGACCATATACCAAGTTTTCATTTGTATAGGAACTTTATGCCCTTAGATTAATTTTCTTAATAGCAATATTTCCATTTTAAAGAAAAGAAACAGGAGTTCTAAAGGGTGAAATTTTATGCTGAATGGGACACAGGAAGTAAGAGCCACAATTTAAATCCATACTTATTTGACACCAAAGCTCTATTACCATTAGATTTAATAACTGAATTTAGTACTTCTGCCTGGGAAGTATTTGTCTTTTCAGTCCTGTCCTTTTTATCCTAGTTTCTCCAGATCTCTCTTCCAGGACTCCTTCTGGCGTGGTCTCCTTTCCTCAGTACTTCTTACTCAAATTTTTCCTCAAACTTGTTGCACAGTTACTGTCAAAGCTGGTCACTCAGTGCTAACAAACTCTCAATGTTCCTTTCCCTTGAATTGTGTTATTTTCACTGTTGTGCTTCCAGCTTGCACTTTATCATCCAGTTTTATGATGTTACTGTTAATTCTGTTATTGTCCACACCCTTCGTCCCTCCTTTCTTTGCTCGTACTAATGGACATGCCTTCACTGGTCTCAGCTTCCCTCATATGATCAACTTCTTGGCTCTCTCAGACCAAATTCAGATCTCTTGTATCCTTCCAATATTCTCTGTTTACAAAGAAAGCATGCTTTCTTTTCAGTTTCGTAGCACTATATTTATGCATTGTATATCACTTCAATTAGTATATTGTTGTTTATATGTTCCCTTTGTCTATCTCAGCTACTAACTGGAAGTTCTCAGTGGCAAAGAGCACATCTGCTTTATTTTGTATCCTTTCCTAGTGTCTGGCCCATGTGAAAATCAAAAAAGTTTAAATTTGGGAAGAAATAAGTAACTTAACTCACTTACTTGTTTCCTATGGCGATTATTTTTAAATTAAATATATTTTCTTTTTTTTTAAAGAATCTTTATGGGCTGAGTGTCTTGGTAGGCTTTAGAAATCTTTATGGGCTTTAGAAATCTTTATGGGCTGAGTGTCTTGGCTTTAGAAAAACATTGGGCTCTACTTTTCTTTTCCAAGAAATAATGTCTAACAGGAAGTTTGGAACTTTACGTGAAGCCTTCTCATTCTCCAGAGAGACAAAGTTCTTTGAGTTTTTGCTGCATTGAAGATTTGGAAAGTTGTAATTAAAGTGATTAACAAGAGAATACTAGTGCTTAAGTAATCAGCCTACCAATTATTAATTAGAGGTCTGTACCTCCCAGATAGGAGAGTTGTTAATTTAAACATATTTAATTAAACCTTGGATCTTATTTTCAAAGGATAAATCAAGTCAGAGAGGCTTTCTGAATGGAAGATCTTTGGAGGCAGGGCTACTGGAATGGTAGTTATGAACGTGCTTTCTTACAGATGTGTGACTTGTCATTCAGTTTTTCATGAATTAAACTACAGGACAGTTGGAAGCAGCTCCTGTGGCCCTGCCCGGTGTTTTGGCCATTTGGACCTGAAGGGGAGCAGTTGGCTGCTTCCCCTGAGTAGTCCAGTTGAGACTGTGAGAAACACAACAACCACACTGATTTACACCTCTCAGAGCAATGAACTAAGCAGTACTGAGACCATGTGGTGCACCACACCATTGGAGCAACTGCTGCAGGTGTTTCATCTCTACTAGCATATTTTAGGAACTGCCTCGTTCAGTATTGGTTTGAATTTTTATGAGATGTGGATTTCTGTGCTGTCATCCCCAGACTTCTGACTCATGGTGACAATACTGTCATGCAAGTGGAGGGTTATGTGCCAGCTAGAGTATGACTTAATTGTGGCGATACATTGTGCATGGGCTGGGCTAGGGGCAGCTTAACATTTGCAAGGTCAGGCATCATGGCAAAGCAGAGGCCTGTACAGGAGGATAGTGAACACCATTCTTTAAGGTAGATTATTTGAATACAGGCTGTGTAGAAAAAGATGACTTTTTAAAAAAGAATATAAAATAGCCCACAAAAAATGGAAAAGACGGTGGAGAATCAGGCTCAGAGAAAGGACAGGAGAGAGAAAAGTGACAAGAACTGAGGATCTACAGGGAAGTTCCTCAATTATAGGCACTGCATGAGGCCTAGCTTTGCTTTCCACCTTTGCGGCATTCAACTCCAGATTCAGTGTGCGGTTGGGCTGTGGTTAGCCGGTGGCAGAAATGGAATGCAGTGGCCTTTGTTTAGCTCCTGTGCCCCTGCTGTTGAGAGAGGGCAGACTGCCCTGCTTACCTGTCTCATTCATCTGCCCACCATGTATATGAGGACTTTGTAAAAAAATAACAAGGTGTCTTAAAAATATCAGCAGAAGGATGCTAGTGATCTCCCAGCATTTCCCAGGGAAGATCCTGATATTTGATGGATAAGAGAATAAGGCCAGTGTTTGGGGGATCATCTTGATGACCACACTTCTTCCGACCATTGCTGAGTTTAGATATGCTTTGTAGAAATATCTTTGGTCTTCTCCTACTGAGAAAGGTGAGGTTTTCAGTATTTATTTTTGCTCATAAGGAAATTCTGGTTACCCCTTCCTCATAGGTCTCTTGACTTCTTCATGGCTAAAATAGAGCTTCTGAGATCTATTTCAGGAAGTTGAGAGGCCCAGCAGTAAATGTCTACCTTTTGCAGCGTCAGTTTCACCTGTGTGTGAAATGAAAAAGTTGGATGCACTAAGCCGGTTTCTTCCCTGTAGTGTCTGCAGGTACTCAGTGACTCACTCCCATTTATTTTTCCTACCTTACTACTCATGATCTACTATTTATGTAATGGCATCAAACATTGATACACACTGAAGGAAACAATTTTAAGATGCATTTTTCCTGTTGGTAGTATGTATTGGCTAAACTTACCTGCTGTTACTTGGCAGAACTCTGTGTTTCCTACCACATAGAAATGGAAAAAGTGTTTTGAGTCATTTATACTAAAATGTACATACCTGGAGAATGTTCTCGTAAGCAAAACAAATACATCGCAGATGTGTAAATATTGCATCTCTTCTCTGGTTTGAGCAAATGAAGATGCAAAAGGTTGGGTGCCATGTCCTGCATTGAGCATGGCTCTCAGATAAATGTCACTCAGGGTGGACTCGACTCTCCACAGAACCTTCAATTGGAGCAGCCCTTGGAACTCTAACACTTATTAGTCCTCATGGTGGAAAGGGACAGTCTCTCTTATGTAAGTCCTACCAGTTTTTCTGTTTAACAAGAGAAAAATCTCTTAAACGTGTTTTCTCTTGTTTTTACGAACTGTGGCACAAGTAACGGAATCGATACTGTCATCTGCTTCCTGAGTTACTCTTGAGAACTACAGTAGTGGTCTATGAAAAGATAATACGAATGACATGTATTACTTCCCCTATAGATGGTACTTTACTACAAAATTAAAACACTAGTCATAAGACTTTATTTTTAAACATTGGTTATTTTGAATTTTATGTCTTGTGGAGATATGAAGTGGATGTGTAATCTCTCTTTTGTCTGCAGAGGAGTTCTAAACTCCCTTGCTTACAAGAGCCCTGCAGAAGAACCTAGCAGAATGAACTGATTTGTCCCCTGTGAGTGACATGTTTTTCTGAGGATGCATGTACTTCTTAGGAATGTCAGAAGGGTGGCATATAGCCTAGTGGTAGAGCACTGGACCCTGGATTCATTTCCTACAACCCCAAGAAGTTGGTTTTGGGTCCTAATCTGTGGATTTCAGAGACTCAATCATTGACTTTCAGAAGTGTAGATCTAGAGTGACCCCAGTTTTCATTTTTCAAAGTGACCTAAAATGTGAGGCTCCGGTACAAACTCTTTTTTGAGTTTTCAGTGTCAGCATTGAATTTACTCTCCAGATCAAATGATAAGCATCTGTGGTCTATATGTCTTCAGTTTAAAACTCTGTGGTAGAGGAACACTCTGAGATGGAACAGAATAAGAAATATCCGCCTCCCATGTGTTAAGATATATACTTGTAGAAGAGGAAGATGGCAAGTTTCAGCTCAGCCTGGGCAACCTGGTGACTCAGTGACATCCTATCTCAAGAAAAAAAAAATCCGCATAGTAATAATGGTCTAAGAAGCTGCACTATAGCTCATTGCAAAGGGACTGGGTTCAGTACCCAGTATTGAGGAAGGAAAAGGAGATGTTTAAAATATAGAGAAAGCAATGCCATACAACTGTTAAGTAGTTGCGTGGGAGGAGCGAGAAGCAATCGCTTATGGAACATAAGGAATGTGAAGTGGTTGCTTGCATAAGAAGTAGTAAGATCAGTGATTTTGTATTTTTCTAGAGTGCTATTTGGAAGATATGGCTATGGGTCATAGATGAAGAGTTGTATTGAATTGACTACTGCCTACATAGGTGTGAAAAAATGTTTTGGGGTGTAAGGGGTGTTGTCATGTGCATTGGAATGATTAGGATGGAAAGTAGAGCATAAGCTGAGTTGGGAGAGAAAAACATTTGAATTTGAAAAATGAGGTAGGGTAGATTGATAAGCACAGTTAAGGGTTGTTAGAGAGCAGTCGAGAATAGAGGAAGTGTTACAGTTCCTGTTATTGGCAGTAACTAACAGGTCTATAGCAAAGAATGGCACTATGGGACAAAGCCAGCCATACCTATTTTAAAACACATTATCCGTGCCAGTTTTAGGGCTACAGGGATGTAATTGAGTGTTTGCAAAAGAGACCTTATGTCCCATCAAGCTCTTTATTAAATGTGACTATGGCAATCAATTGCTAAGGAAAAGCGGAAGTTTAGGTTATTAAATAGTAGACCGTCAACTGAATAAAGATAGGAAGAATTATTTATGCCTATAAATATTTCAGTATTTCAGCAGTCAGAATTCAGACAGCATCCGTACATGAGAGAACAGTGGTTAAACTAGAAGGAAAAACTTAGGGGGAAGTGAAGTCCCTTTGAAGCTCGGAGTTGGTACGTGAGAAGACAGCAGTAGTGATGACAAATGACATTGGATTCCAAGCTGGGGTTTTCAGGGAGAAATACTTGAATTAACAGGAAACAAGGGAGAGTGGGATCTGTCTGTGGGTTCCCTTTGTTGTAAAAATACTGAGAGAAGGAAGAAAAGTAGCCATGCCCTGAGCGTCTGGTGAGAAAGCGTCTCAGGTGGGTTCAGATTCATCTTGAGTTTGAGATTTAAGGAAGGTTTGCAGAAAACTTGACCATTCTGATGATGTTGTAGCATGAATTTCAGAGGTCACAGCCAAAGGGTTTCAGAAATTGTAGGGGAGAAGGTAATGAAGACAAACGGGGAATACCCTATGGTTCTTGTGGAAGGGCTAATATTGAGTTAGAAAGGAAAGTTGCTATCTTTTGCTTACCCTGCAGTTACTGGTGTCATGAGAAAACAAGTTAGAAATTGGTACTATCCTGGGCAACTCAAGACATCATCACCCTGTGTGTGAGGGTGAGAGTGGAAGCAGTGCAACCTGATGAGTGAGTTTGTGGTGATGACAGATTGTGTGGGAGTTCCCACCTGATGAGATTCGTGCGCTGCCCTCGAGCCCCACGGACATGATGATAGTAGCTGGATGTGGTGGGATGAGGGCAGAGGACCGGCCTTCTTTTTCAACCTTAAGGATGGAGGAAAGGAGGCCTAGTGCTGGCCACTTGCAGGAGAAGATGTGTATCTTGACTCTGACTGATGACACAGAGACCAAGGAGGTGAGAGAGATGTCACTGGGGAGGCACCAGATCCTGGCAAGGGAGGTGGAGGAAAGAGGGCCAGGCCCATGATTCCCTCCTGACCGCCACCACTAGAGGTCCAGGTAGAGGACTGTAGTGCCTTTGATTTTTCCTGAGAAAATCCTCAGTCATTGCTGAAAGTGCTGCAAAATACAGTGCAAGAACACCCTGCCTGTGTATTTTTCTGTAAGCAGGACCGACGCTGTGTTAGGTTCTAAGGTAGATTTTTAGGGGAAGTTTTGAGGTGGGATTAATTAAGTGCTGCTGCCTGATTATTTTCCCTGTCTTCTGATATATTTCAAAGCCTGATTGGAGAAACAGCATCTTTTTCTTGTTTCAACCTGACTACTGAGTGAATTAAATGAAGTTTTTTAATATTTGGAGGGAGAGAAGTGGCTGACATTTCTTTTTAAGGGGTTATTATTGGAATGTACAATATTTGAGCCTGAGGATCCATGGCAAGGGGCTCATGAAGTAAAGGAGCAGCCATGGCCCTCTGCTGTCATCTGTCAGTCTGCACAAATGTGCTGATGGTAAGAGAAACCTTGCATTTAAATAAATACATTCAGACCCGATTTCTGACTATCACGCTGTGAAAGGGCTGTCAATTTGAAGTGTAATGACTATATGATTTCTTGTAATGGCACAAAAAAACCCACCGGAAAACAGATTTGAATGTCGTCTAAGTAAATTCTCTGTGGGATGCAGACCCATTTAGAGATTACTTTCCCTTTTGGCTTTTATACAACAAAGCAGGAACACATTGCGAGGAAGTGCGGATAAAGTGGTATCTTGGGGAGTAATAGGCAGAGTGCAGCCTCATAGAGCCCAGAAAATGAAAAATGTTGACATTATTTTAGTTAAGCTTCTCTGTTACCACAGGGACACTGAGCTGCCACATCTCCTGAGATGTGCAGCGTTTGACGTGATCACACTCTTTTTCTTACACATGTACTTGTCTGGTGAGACAATCACATATCCCGGATTTCTCCAGGCTGAGTGGCTTTCTGCTGTTCCACTCCATTCTTGCCATGAAATATTAATACATACAACAAATTTTCATGTTGTAACATCTGTACCAGATCCTTGTCTTGAATTGCATCTCTTTGGACTCTGAGCTGGGTAAGCTGTTAATTGTGGAAAGGAAGAGAAACTGGTGGAATGGAAAGAAAATTTTCTGGGTTCTGTCCAGTGCCGTATCTGTCACCACTTAGGAGTATTAATATGTATATTTTAAATTTCTGTGCTTTAAGATGGAACTCTTTAAGTGCAGAGGTAGAATAAATGAGTCAGTTTTACACCACATTTTCTTGAACCTTAAACATGGTTGTGCAGAGACACTTCAAGGCTCACTGTGGGGTTTGCCGGCCAAGGAGTCAGAATCTTTTCCCAAGTTTTTCATACAAACTTAAGGTTAAGAAACAAAGGCAGCAGTTCTAAAATCTGAAGATCAGTGCCTTTGACAGCTGTTAGAATTTCTCTTAGGGTCAATATATCTGTCATTTATACAGTTTTTTGTGTTATCATAAATACAAATTTCAGCAGAGTCACATTGATATTCAGGTATACATTCAAACAAAATGCTGATAGCACTGTTGGGTGCATTTTCTAGGGGAGGAAGTCCTTGCAATGGTTCACTCTCTCTTCACTGTGAATTTCACACGAGTCAGGATCACCTCCTGGTAAACTGGCTTAGTACATAACATAACGCATAGCAGATGCTCAGTAAGACCGATTGGATGAATGAGTAAGAGGAGTGAGTGGACCAGCCCCCTCCTAAGAGATTTAGTTTAGACTCTTAAATTCAACTCTGAAGACTTTTTCTCTGCACTTCATATTACGCTCTTTCCATTTGCTAACTTCTAAGAAATTTGTTCCTGTACAGGTTCCTGCTATCCCTGGTGAATATCAAAAGACTTTGGAAGCAAGGGAAGTCATAGCTTGGTGATTATTTTTCCTTAATAGCTTATTTGAAAAAAATCAAATAGTGTGGCAGCGGTGCAGGGCAGAGCACCCCAGAATTTAACCCATGGCTCTATATCTGTTTATTCTTTCACTTACTCATGCAATAGACTTTCTGTTCTTCAGTCAGCTGGATCCTATCCAGAGAGTAGGGCATTCACAATCTTTTAAATAAGGGGTGCTTTGAAATTATAGTTACACCTGTATATGTCATGTGAATCAATGACAGAAGAGAAATGCTGCACAAGTGCTTGAAAAGTCAGTGTGAATAATTGACGTTTGATGTTGTATATTTTTAAAAAGCATCAATCAGAGATGCTTACTAGTGCAGACCTTTGGCTAAGCAGTCCTAGGCTGGTGTCGTATTGAACATGGCATCTCAAAGTTGTATTCTTCCTGTACTCTTGTCTGCCATCCACACCTGATCAGCCATCTCCCTTGGGGGTTGTGTTATACCTCCTGGAGCTCAGGGATTGGAGGCTTACAAGATCACTTTGGAAAAAGATGACACCCTGGGTAATGCGGAAAGGAAACTCCCTAAACACTCCCTTCCTTTAATTGGGAAGAAGAATGATTCCCAGATGGTACTAAGCAATTAGCTCTTCTTTCTCATCAGCTCTCAAAATGCAAAGAAATGGAGAATGGAGTATCAAGATTTTAATCATTTCAGTGGGAGCCAGGAAGGAAGAGAGGTTGGAAATGGCTACGGAAGAGACATCTGCTAATGTCTGTCAGTTTGTGACACTGAGGACAAATGATACAGAGCAGGTGGCGTTCGATCTTTTCTTGAAGTTCTTGCTGGAGCTTGAATGGAAGGACTATTTTAGACAAAAAAAGCCAGGACGTATGGCTGTGCAAAAGCTCCATGTGTTGGAGGAGCAGACGAAAGTTGAGTGTGGCTGTAGCATCAATTGCTGTGGAGTATGTGGCCTTAAAGGTGCTGCAGAGAGGTGTGCCGTGCTAGAGATTTGCTAAATCCCAAAAGTTTTCAGGTGAAATCCACTTCTGTTAGTAACTCTAGAAAACTATTAGGGGACATTGTGTGAAATAGTAAAGCCATCACAGCTTTCCCCTGGAGAATGGACTTTTACTAGATATACATGATAGAATTCATTGAAATAGAAATACAAGTACATAATAGCTGTATAATAGTTGATTTTTCAAAATATCAATCAATATATCTTAGCACTGATCCTAGAGCTTTGAGAAAGTCAACTTACATGAACGAGCATTGTTTCAAGATTTCTCTATTTTTAGAAATGCTATTAGCAGAACCATCAGCTCTAACCTTTTCCAAGTTCTGCCTGTGTCATGCACATTAATTAACACTTCCACCCAAAAGAATGTATTTCCTCCCATGTGCTAGGAATGATATTTTAGAAGTATGCTTTAGCTTAGAAACATAAAAAGAAAAATAAATTCAGATGATTTAAAAATGTTCTTTGCTGTAAGAAATTTCCTAGTCTTTTTTTTCCCCTAGATCACAATTAGAATTTATGATTTGCTTGGTAAGGGCAATGAGGTTAAAACGTACATATAGTAATTGACTTAATAAGCAATTACATGGTACACAAGAGGCTATAAGGATCTCATATATACAAAAGGCAGTACAATTTCAAATCTTTTGGAATTTCTTATTTTCAGATTGTTCACATGAAAAAAGAACGATCACTTAAAGCAGTAGTGGCAAGCCTACAGCATGTGTGCCACAGTGGACTGTGTTATTTCTGAAAGCTTTAAAAGGTTCAACAGCACTGCCCTAATCGTTAAAGGAGTATTAAAATTAAAGGAAAAACTAAAAAAGAAAAAATTATAAAGAAAAAAAATCATATCCAGAAAAGAAGTTTCTGTTCATAATTGACGTGATGACTTGGTATTTGTTCATAAAATTTATAATTAGTCTTTTGCTAAGTTAGGGTGGCATGCCTAATTTAAAAAATATTTTTCTTTATTCATGCAAAAGCTACTAAAATTAAATTTGCATCATTCATTGGAGAATTTTCATTATATGAAACATTTTTTATTTGATGTTTCCAGTGTAGAATTAATAAAACTATTACTGTGACTCTTCCCCAGTTTTTGAAAGCCATTTATTAGGTTCTTCTAGAAGATTTTTACAATACAGAGTAAGAAAAGTAAGAGCAACAGGATAACCATGGCTGCAACCCTACACCAAACTTTACCTTTTGAAAAGGATCTTTTAAAATGATAATAGGACCGGCCCTAATTCAAAATATGGAAGTGAAGATTTTTAATAGGCCAATTTACAGTAGCATATATTCCTTGGAAGATACAGATTGTAAATAATATTTTTTCTAATAACGCTTTTAAAGAGCATATTTTTTCCAATTTTATTGAGGTATATTTAGTAATTAGAAACTAATCATTCATTAAACCATTTGAGTTTGGATATATATCCCTTGTTTCACTATCACTGTATCAAAGTAATAAACATATGTATCATTAAAGAAGTATTTAGATCTGTTTTGTTGTCACATCCTGGAGTTTGCAGATATTGCCTACATTTGAGAAGTTGGTATGAAATACAAAGGAAGCCCCCAAGTTGAGTGAGTTTGAAATAGCCAGCTGTATATACCTGTCAAAATATGGCAATATAAACCCATATACATGGATTTTTGAGGTTGTTCAAATGAATCAAAAACTCTGAGGACAAAAAGGTAGCACGTGGGACCTTTAGAAGGAGCTGTGACTTGGAAAAAATGGAATCTGATGGAGTGGTTTAACCCAGTCTACTGAACAATAAGCCATAGGTCTGAATTAAGAACCCCTATTCTCAGATTTTTTTTTTAAACATTCACTACATTCTCTTTTTACCAGGTTGCTTAGTAAGAAAATATGTTTTCCTTCTGATACTAGAGTTTAAACTCGGGGCCTTCAGAGCGAGCTCCATCCTCAGCCTGATTAATTGATTGATTCACTGATTGATTGGTTTATGGACACTGGGGACTGACTCTAGTAAAATTGGGGCCTTAGGGTCTTCACTACTTTAAGACAGTGCCATGCTAAGTTGCCGTGACCATTAAGTTTAACTAGAACTTCGTTGTCCTGAAAGCTTAGCAAAGCACACTTCTGGAAGTGTCTGACTGGATCAAGGAGCTGTGACTTCGGGGCCTCTATTCAATCCTGGTCACCAGTGATCTGCTTTCTGGATCTTGTAGGTTAAACAACTTGCTCTTCTAGGCTACTCCATTGGATTTTTCTAACTTGGAGACAACTGATGCACTGAGCCCTTCCATACTGTGAACTGAAGGAAATCTCTCTTTACACCCCAGATGTCAAGTACTGGTCCCAGTGATGCCAAAGTTGATCTAGCCAGTTGGTGAGGCTGGGCTTGAACTTGTGATCCTTCTTTACTCAAGAAGCTTTGATCCTGCAGCTAGGATTATAGGCAGCCTTCATGACCAAATCCTAGCTTCCCATTGTTATCATTTGTGCTTTTTAAGGCTTGTCTTCACATATCTAAGGACTTCAGGTGTATCTTATTTGACATCCAGCCAAGTAAATAAGCACTGTTTACTTTTTTAAGTGAGTCATTTTTCTGCTCTCAGTCTCCATTTTCGAAGTTTCCTTTCACCCAAGGAAAGAGGAAAGGATTCCAGAAGCATATGTAATGCATTCCTGTAGCTGTTGGACATCTTCTTCCAATAAATTACAGAGTTTGCTGGCAAGCAGGTTGTGTCATAATCCCTCATGGCCTTGTCCATGTTTAATATTGTAGTGCAAAGAGCTCCCATTCACAAGGTAGGAACTCTGCCGTTCCGTAACTGGACAATTAGTTTCCTTCTGAGTCTCAAGTTCTTGACCTAGAAACTCAATGGGACTTAGCCACTGTCAAGAGAACCTTCTACTGTGAGCCAAGCAGGACATCATGTACTGAGAAACCTTGAATAAAATGCATCTTGTCTCTTTTGAAGGATTGTGGAAGGAATTGTATGCTGCAGTGAATTAATTTTCTCATTATGCTGCATTGTGCCACTAAAGTATAGAGATTGTTATTTTTGTTTAAATTTCAAGGTGGAAGAGCAAAATACAACAGAAAATTTTGTTCTAAGACAATAACGATGATGTTCTTCGTATAGCCACCAGAATTTTTGTGTAAAATGGGCATAATCAGAGGCCCTAGACCTCCTTGAGGTTGATGATAATAATAGAGAAGATAGTGAATGTTGAAGATGCAGAGGTACTGGATGCCTTTTATACTATTGGTAAGAATGTGAACTGAAATAGCCACTTTAGAGAACAGTTTGGCAGAATAACTATAAAGGCTATCCATTTTATTCCTGGGTATCTACTGAATAGAATTAAAAATGTCATCGAACAAAAATGTATAGCAGAACTGTTCCTAGCTGCTTCATGTTGGAAATGATCCAAGTGCCCACCCTCTGATGAATATGTATAATATGGTATGTCCATGACATGTTAGTATTCAGTTACAATAAAACATGAAGTACTGATTGATACATACTACAACATGAATGGGTTGTGAATACATGTCAGTGAAGTAAGGCACAAGAGACCATATTATCATTCTACTTCATTTATGGAAATAACCAGATAGACAAATTAAGAATAAGAGTATAGTTAAAGAAGAGAAAATGGAGGGTGGCTGGTAGGAAGTACAGTGATTTGAGGGAGTGTGGAACATTTTTTATGATTTGATAGCAATTATGATTTAACAATTTAATGAATATATTGAAAACCACTGAATTGGATAGTCCGTACTTTTATGGTATAGAAATTAATATCAAGAGACATTTACCAAAAAAGCCCAAATAAATGAGATTCGTTCCATGGACTTTGCTCTCTACACATGGCAACTGTTTCACTTTTGCCATCTTGCTTCCAGGAAGGAAGTATTGTGTAGTGTGTGGGGAAGGCATGAGAATTTGACATATCTGGGAGCCGTGGTTTCGATTGAGCCTACTTGCCACATTACAAACATGCTATGAACACCCAATAGATGAAGGAAAACAGATGCAAAAATCATGTTAGAGAGAGGACCGGATCCTAGGTGGAATAAAATCATCTAGCACATGGCATGCCCTTAGTAATTAGTACCAGCTTTTTGGAGCTGTTTTGAAGGAACGAATCAGTTGTAAAGGATATTGGACAACTAAGAAAGCTTAGAAAGAGGAGAGTTTCAGCAAGAACCTTATTAGGACTCAGCCTGTTGTCCTGGTCCTGTGCGCTGTAACCGACTGTGGGCCAGTTTATCATGCTGCCAGTTTCCAGTACCAATGGCATCCAACCTTTCTCACTCCTGTTGATTGCAAACACCATGAAGATACTTTATTCACTTGCTGTATTTTCTAGTGCTTCACACACCTGGCATCAAGTAAAGTTTTCTTAATAGCAGCTTCTTTGTACAGAGAATTCTCATTGGCCTTTTGCCCCCGGAGACCCTGACAGTGTTGAATTCAGTGGACTTGCCCAGAGTCAGCAAGCCTGTGACAGTGATGTTGGAAGCTGTGCCCTTATCTTTCTCAAATCACTCTGAGGTGTCCTTTTCAAATTCTTGGTTTACATTGCATTTATTTCCCTGTTGGCTTATATATCAATTGTTTGTGAGCTTTATTTCTGTGACCCACTATCTCCAAGTACAGATACCATTAGACAACATTATTTTTGAGCTTCTGTAGGCTAAGACTAGACTTCAGCATGGAAAAGAGTCACTAATCTGACCACCTTCAGGATGTCTTTCTGCTTCATCTAGTAGCAGCCCTCTACCCACAGCTGCAGAGGGCACAATTTATCTATCAAAATGGTAAGTACTCAGTAAATACTAAAGAAATTTAAAAAGTGAGTGATTTGTTTTCTAAATGTATTCTCATAGGACATGTGCCCTGCCAATAAATCATGAGTGGCTTCTTTAGTCGAAGAGGACACAGGAAGCACAGCTCCATTTCAAATCATTGATCACCCTGAACTGAGCATATGGTGAATGTGAGGCTCTGTGAGGTTGAAGATCATCTGTCGATAGTTTCATTTCTCCCACAGGTGCTCTTATGGGTTTTGTGCTGAAGTTTTGGGAGGAATAGAGTGCATCTTCCTCGTATTGAAAAAGAAGCTGGGTTTCAGTCTGTGTATCGAGTGCCAGTAATCCTCAGAGCTATTTTATTCCAGCAAGCATTTTTAAAAGCTGGTTTGCATAGTGAACATTCAGAAGACAGAAAGTGCATTTTAGCAGTAAGTGGGGTCCTGATAGAACAGTGCTGTAGAGTTCTGTATAAATAACCATCGTTCCCTCTTGTATTCATTTGCTATGATCTATGGCTTTGGGCAGAGAGCCTTCTCCTGGTACTGAGGGAGAGCTTTATCTGGTTATTAAATATTTGTTTAACATCATCAGAATCCTACTTCTTGGGTAAAACACATTTGAAAAACAAGAGGCAAAACGTAGAACTTTAGCATATTGTAGGTTAAGACAGATAAATAATGATTGCTTCTACGGTGTCTCTTTCTAGAGATCACAGTCTCTTTACCGCCTGGGGTTCACTGCTCGGTGTGTATAGGTCTCCTGATGCCCATACCAGGGTGGGAGTCTTCAGAATATTGTTCAGTGTGTTCCGTAGTAGACCTTATGAGGAATGAAAAACTCCTGACAGTGTTGGGCTCATAAAATGCTCTATAAACAGCTTGAATACATGAGGGCTAAAATTATCTGATTTTGAGCAATTCTAGTATTTTTAAAGAAAATAAAGACAAAACCTTGTTCTTTAAAAAAAAAAAGTCCCAGAGAATGAGTATTATTAGCATTAAATGACAATATTTTAATAGTCTGAGGACAAAAAGACAAGGGATAACCTTCTTCATAGTACATATGCATACTCGCCTTTCTGTCAAATGTAAAATATTTCAACTTTTTAAAAATAGGAAATGGTATTATAAGTTGATGCATTCAGATCTTCTCCAAATTTTATGAAAGTACATAATCATGTGAGAAGGAGAAAGTATATCCCTTGTGTTCTGAACTCACCAGGAATTCTGTCCAACCGCTTCCCCCAAATCCCCAACTAACCTGGTGTCTCCTTTTGGGTTCTGTCTAATAAATCATTTAAAAACGCGGTCTGTGGGAAAAAATCTTTACCAGCTGTTCCTCAGATAAAGGGCTATTATCTAGAATATATAAAGAGCTCAAAAAAATCAGCCCACCCAAATTTAATGACTCAATTCAAAAATGGGCATCTGAAATGAACAGATATTTTTCAGAGGAAGAAGTAAGAGCAGCTAAGAAGCATATGAACAAATGCTCAACATCATTAGTCATTCGAGAGATGCAGATGAAAACAACATTGAGATTTCATCTCACTCCACATAGAATGGCTGCCATTTCAGAATCAGCCAATGGCAAATGTTGGCGAGGCTGCAGAGAAGAAGGAACCCTTCTCCACTGTTGGTGGGACTGTAGACTCATACAACCCCTGTGGAGATCAGTTTGGAGAATCCTCAAAAAGCTA
>PVIR01032618.1:0-18499 GCA_004026965.1 Petromus typicus
AGCAAGCATACATAATTAATATATGCAAGAATAGGCACTTAAATACAAAAATAAAAGTAAATATAGAAATTCAATCTAGCCAGCAAAAATCACTTGAAGAGACTTACCATCATGCCCAGTTTTCAAATACATTAAGCTCTTTGCATCTCAGAAGTTTTTACAAACAATCCTTAGAAGGACTGGTTTCTTCCAATAAAGGGAAGCTCACAAAAACCTAATTTTCTTAGTTTTAATCTATAAAGATTAAGTTTTCTCAATGAACTACATGCTGGCATATTCATATCAAAATAGCATCAAAGAAAATACTTCTCTCTAAAACAAGGGTTCTTGAGGGACTCTGAATTGCATTTTACATTAACAAAGAACCAAGAAATACTGATGCCTGGCACTAGGTCTGGTGTCTATAAAATGAACCCTGAAAAGCTTTGCCTGGGTCTCAAGGTAAAGAGCAACATAATCATAAATCTAATTATCACCCAAGCTCCTTCATCCTTCAAGGTCACTCATGTCCACTATGCATGTGGTATTAAATGTCACCTGCATTAACCGCCTCACACAAGTTTTCTTTTATTTTAATGGATAAGGATTGTCAAGCCCCAAGGCCTGGCTCTAAAACATGAAGTCAGATTCTTGTCCTGTCATTCATTCCCATAGAGACCACCAAATGCTAAGGGACCCAGCTCCCGGTACCCTCAAGGCCATCCACTGAGCAGGAAGCAGCTCCTCAGAGAAATCATGAACAAAACACCCGAGCCAACCAAGCTTTCCTGGTTATGGCTGCATTCCAATCCCTCCATTGGAATCTCTGTCTCTAGAATCATCCCAGGCAAAAATTGGAACATGTTCTGAGGATGCTCAGGCCAACACGCAATCTAGCTTTCTACCAACTTTGTCAAAACGAGGATCCTGATGCTAATAAAGCACACTTCATTCAAGTATGAGCACCTACAGGAAGCTGTTCATTAGCCAACAGAATGTTCACTGAAGAAGCCAAGCCTTTCTCTGCTTAAAAAAACTGGTGGTGCACAAGGAGCTTCCAAGAGTGAGTGGAAGGGTCTACAGCAGTGATCAGACTTACCAATGATGAAGGGCAAAGACTGCTGCAGAGTCTGGTGACATAAATGAAGAAAGGACGGTCACCAACTTCCAATCAATGAAGCATTCTAATCACATAGCTGCATTACGAGTGTCCTCAATGTTCATGACAGAACAAGAGAACATACCTGGGGACACTCAGCACCTAATATATTTCAGTATAACATTCTTGATCTTTAAAAAGGAGGGCACAAAGTGCAACATTTGTCTTTTCTACTGGATTGTCTTGAGAACTCAGGGAATTAACAAATGGTCAAGTTATCTGTCCCCCAAGAAGTATCATCTTATAAGTAAAGAAGTATTCCTAGGAGGATGGGTTAGCAACAGGCTACTTCAAGGAATACACCCTTCTGAAACCAATTTCTCTCTGCCTTCCAAGGCCACCTACCCTTTGACCTTTCCATTTACCTGTTGGCCAGAAAAGACGGTGGATCCACCAGAAGAGAGAATTGATACGATTCTAATAAAAATGAAAGTGCATGCCAAACTCTAACAAACAAAGCACTGATTAAAAAGAGTTTATCCAACTCTTCCCTGGCCACAGTCTCTCAATGAATTTCCTCTTAACACAGACACTCCCCCATCACGTGCTAGGTGTGCAGTACCTACCCTCTGACAGTCTTGCCCAATCCCTTCCATGTGATAAGCCTGGCACTGCCCACATTTGGCCCTTGCTCTTCATTATCTTCCTGCTTGTCTAAACCCAACCTCATCTTGTTACCTGTGTCAAACTCACAAAGAAAAAAGGCTTATAAACAAACTAACCTTTGTGTTTTAGGGGAATATTTGCAAAAAAAAAAAAATACAACACTATACCATAATCCACAAATTGCAGTTTGTAACGCTGTATTAAAGAATAATTATTTCTAAACAATGCTATAAAATGAGAATAAAATATAGAGACTGGCATTTCTAGTCATCAAAATAATGAAAGATGGGCCCAGGGATTTAGCTCAGTGGCACCATGCTTGTCTGGAAAGCACAAGATCCCAATTTCAAGTCTCAGTCATAGGGAAAAAAACTGTAAAAAGAAAAGAAAAAATGCAAAAAGAAAATGTTAATATATTTGAGCAAGGAAACCTTTTACTTTAATATAATACAATTAGACATTAATAAAGAATTTGCATGTGGAATTCAGCATGCGGAAAACAAGGTACTGAAGAGCTCTCTGTGTTCAGTAGCAGCACAGGTGAGGACAGGAGCATCAATGGGCGTGTAGCAGGGACACACTGTCCCATCACTACTCCACAGAGGGTCTGGGAGCCATGCGGAAATGCAGAAAGAAGGACAAAGATCCCAGTAGGAGCTACTCAAATGAACTTTGCTCTCAAGTCTGTTTCTGACTATCAAAACTGAAGCGTCTGTGTGACCTGCCAATCTTGCAAAATGTGAAGATTCTGTACCACGCTGTAGGAGGAAGGAAATTATGAGCACTGACTAGGTGAACTGCCCACTAGGATCAAACCTGCTTTTTGTGAAATTTCTGGTTATGTATGGCTGAAAATATTCACTGTATTATAAGGATTTTTACATGTAATTATTAAATGTAAAATAATTATCAGTGTAAGAAAGAATCACAAAAAAGAGAAAATATTAAAGCACTTATTTCTATGGAAAAATATAAAAGAAAATTTTGTCACAAAATAGTCAGAGACTAATAATAATCAATGTGGTATTATCATAATCTTAAAAGAGTGGCCAAAATGCTACTCAGAAATTATGCGGTTTTACGCATCATAAAATTACCCGACAGTATGAATAAGCTCTGAAAAATATGTAACATAATAGTACTACTATGGGTATTAGCATTATTATACATGAAGTAGTATTACTAGATTGTTCTTTGTTGAGCTTTATTTTGTTTTTAAGACAGAATCTCATTATGTATTCCAGACTGACCTCGAACTCACTCTGTAGACCGGTCTTGAACCCATGACAATGAGATTACAGCCAAACACTGAGATTACAGCCATGTGCCATCATACCTGGCTCAGTATTACTATATATTAAGAGTTTAAGAAATAAAAAAGACTTAGGATATGAACAATAAATTATGAGAGAAAGAAAATGTTCAAACATGTAAAAAAAAAAAATCAGTTCACCAACAATCCAAAAAAAGAAAAATACACGGCTGGGGAATTAACTCAGTGATTCTGGCGCCTGTCTTGCAAGCGCTAGGACCTGGGTTTGATCCCCAGTAACCACATATAATACTGGGCGTGGAGACTCACGTCCAGCAGCAACCAGTACCACATACCACAGTGCCAGGTGTGGTGGCTCATGTCTGTAATCCCAGCACTCGGGAGACAGAGGCAGGAGGATTGCTGTGATGTGAGTTGGAGGCTGAGCTCAGGGCCAGCCTGAACCACAAAGGGACCCTGTCTCAAAAAAAACCTAAAAATTAAAAAAAAAAATACAAATGATAAAGAAATATTCTTCCCTACCAAAGCAATGAACTATATAGTAAAACCCTCATCTTAGTTGTGCAGAGCAGTGAGTGGTCACTTATGTTCCAGCTGCAAAAACTGATAAATCTTCCTGGTAAGAAATCTGGCAATACATCAAAAAGTCTGTAAAAGTTCACTGACTCCAATCAATAATCTCATTTTTGAGATTTTTTCCCCCAAAGAAATAATCAACAATATGTGCAATAATTTCTGTACAAAAATGTTTATCTTACCGCATGTTCAGACCATAGACAAAATATTAGAAGAAAAGAACACAGTGTTCTATAGAAGAATAGTTAAGCAAGTTGTGATACATCTTTGTAATTGAAAAACTGGGACTCTGTTTTCAAAGAAAATGTAGTGATACTTACTTAAGACTCTATGTACACACACAGAGATCTGACATCACTTAACAACAGGATACATTCTGAGCATGCAAAATGACATTATTTTGTCCTCACAAGCATCACAGAGTATGCTGACACACACTGAGACGGTTACTAAGTCCCTAGGAGTTTCAACCCCATCACATGCTAGGTGTACAGTACCTGCCCTCTGACAGTCCTGCCCAATCCCTTCTACGCAATAAGCCTGGCACTGCCCATATTTGGCCCTTGCTCTTCATTATCTTCCTGCTTGTCTAAACCCAACCTCATCTTGTTGCCTGTGTCAAACCCACAAAGAAAAAGGTTTATTACTAAAACTAACCTTTGTGTTTTAGGGGAATATTTGCAGAAATCCTGTGGGATGACTGTCAGACATGCAGCCCACTGCTGAACAAATCAGTACAAAGCACAGGACTCTGCGAGCATGCGTGTGTGCAGCTCTGTGAAAAGGTCTAAAACAAGACTGTGAACTTCAACCTTAAAGGGTTTTGCAGTATTTTCCTTTTGCTTTGTAATTACTCAATTTGGGTCTCTCTAGTTTTTGAAATGGTACAGGTAAAAGAAAAACTTTTGAAGGTAGTACACCAAATTAGAAAACTCTTGGCTTTGTATCTTAACTGAAAAGTCTTCACCAAGCCATTAGGAGAAAAAGAAAAAACAGAGAGAAAAAGATGGAGACAACAGAGCCATAGAGCTTGCACAGCAGAGAGTGGGACAGAAGGAACCTGGAGGAGGCACCAGGGCAGCCTCTGCGGGGCTCCTGCCTGAGGTCCATTGTGTTAAGGAAGATGCAGGTCTTCTGAAGAAGAGATGCAAACCAGACAGACGTGGCCCTCATCCTCCACATCCCACCACCTTCCAGCATCAACCAACTGTCTTTAATCTTCCTTACACTCAACAGAAATTCAAAGGCACCTGTACCTCCCCCAAGAGACTGCACAAACGCCTCTCTGTAATATGCAAGAGTGATACGCATTCAAGAGTTTTATAGAAGGACCCGGAACAGCACACTGAATCTCAACCATTCTGGGAGCTCATAATACAAAGACAGCTTTGATTTTATTTCTCACATGTTTTACAAACACCGGAGAGCATGAGGGAAAGCCACCACGCGGCCCACAGCTGGGGCCACAGCCCAGGCACAGGTCCCTCCTCTCCCATGAGTTTCCCCAGCACACATATGCTTGGGGAAATCTGCCATGTGACCACACATTCAAGTGATTCAATTTCTATCTGCAGATCATCGGATTATGCAGTGTGTTCCTTTTCTTTACAGTTTTTCTACTTTTGAATTTTTCTGGAATTAATCTATTTTAGTGTTATAATGAGAAAAACATTTTATAGCAGTGTTTAAAATTTTAATTAGGGGGGCCAGGGAGTTAGCTCAGTGGTTCCGGCGCCTGTCTCGCAAGCGCAAGGACCCGGGTTCGATTCCCCGGTAACCACATAACAATACTGGGTGTGGAGACTCACACCCAGCAGCAACCAGCACCACATACCACAGTACCGGGCGTGGTGGCTCATGCCTGTAATCCCAGCACTTGGCAGGCAGAGGCAGGAGGATTGTGATGTGAGTTTGAGGCTGAGCTCAGGGCCAGCCTGAACCACAAAGCGAGACCCTGTCTCCAAAAAACCTAAAAAAAAAAAAAATTTTTAATTAGGTAAATGAAATACCACCTTCATTATGTCACTTCCTCTTGCTCAAAAAAATCCAGCATGGCTTCCTAGTAGTTATGCTATCAAATCCACACTCCTTCATGTGTTTTCTACCAGACTTGATGCGCAGAACTCTTACGTCCACAACACTACAGGCCTCTTGACCTCTGCTGCCTCCCTCGGGAGCTCTGTCCACACTGCTGTCCTGCGTGCCTAAGTTGACTCGGGGCAGAAGGTCCCCTCTCCGGGGAAGTAGCTCCTCAGTCACAGCTACTGTCACCTCTTTGTCTCGGTGAGTGGCTTCCACTGACCCTCTAAGATGGGCACTCTTCTTTTATTTCTGCATCTGCTTGCTTGATGCCTTGCTCAGAGGGGCAACATATAAATAATGTGTGCCTCATGGTTTTCCATCTTATCCACTCTGTTTCTTAGAAAACGTCAATGCAGACTCAGCACCTCAGCCTGTTGGGCATCTACCTTAGCCCTGCCAGCCTTTTCACCACACATCTGTGTGTGCCATCCTTCCATCTGGAAGGCTACCTTCTCTAATAATCTACAGTCTTCCCTTTCCAAATCCTCAATGTCTTTCCACAGGAAAATAAGAAGCCCTGTTCTACCTCATCACCCCCAAGTACTCCTCTGTCCTTGTCTTTGCTGGACCCTTCTAAACCTAGACCCCCTGCTGACCCAGTGCTATTAAGAACTATGACAATTCTTGCTTACTACTTCCTCATTTGTCATCTTAAAGAAACAAAATGTGACAAATGGCTGAGAATTCCATTTCCACTGAGCTTCTCTCTCAGAACCCCATGCAAATACAACTCAAAGACTGTCTTCTCTTCCCACAGAGTGTCACCCAGCAAAGGTGCAGTCCTTTCACTCATTCCCTGGGCTCCCAAAGTGCCAGGTGCCTGAGTCTTCCCTGTCATCATCCACGGGGCAGAGAGGACATCACGGACCCCTTTCCCAGTCCTCGACAGTGTCATCCATTACATCAGCAGATAAGCTTGAGGGCACGATGCTGTGACAGGATATCAGGGTCACCTCACTGGCTCCTGAGTGGCAGCCTCGGCTTTATAGGGTCTTGTCATGCTGCAGCAAGTGAAAGCAGTATTTGAGCCCACACCTTGGCTTCCAGGCTTGGGGGCGGGGGGGTGGGGGGGCTGCGGTGGCGGCTAGGACCCAGGCTGAGCAGTAACGGGGCGTCTGCTCAGAAGGAAGGGCATGGAAAACACGGAGGTGAGGCCACAGCGGGAGACTGGTCACTGGGGACCCTGCCGTACAACGGGGCCAGACTTGCCGGGGTTCTAACCAGTCTGTCACACACCTGGCAAGATTCTTAATACATTCTCTTTCTCCCTGTCCCTATCCCTGTCTGTCTGTCAGTCTGTCTCTCTTGCTCTAACAAGTGAATCCAAGGTGTTCACACTGAACTTAATCCTCCTCCTTTTAAATTTTCTTTTCAATTCTGAGACAAGATCTCACTAAGTTCTCCAGGTAGGACTCAAAGGTTTGATGCTCTCACCTCAGCCTCTCTGGGTGCTTGGATTACAGGGTTTCCTCTATTAGGCTTTTAAAACTAAAAGGTAGGAGCGTTCACAGTAAAAAAAAATTTCAATACAGAAGTACAAGAAAACAAATTTAAATCTCTTCACCATTTTCCTCTATTACAAACTCATCCAATACACCCATCCCTTTAATTCAACAGAATATAGCAAAAATTAAATCTTACCAAATTTTAACTTATGAATTTTTTAAAAGATAGATATCAATGTCAACACAAATAGCTTTCATTGTAACAGTTCAAGTCCTGGTCAACCTGAACTCCCTAATCCATCACAGCCAAAGAAAATATTTCCATTGACTCCTCTGTCTTCCTTCTGAACGGGAAAGGGTTAAAACTTGCTAACTTTTGTATGGAACAGTTTCTCCCTGGGAACTCTGAAAAGCACCATGGAGCAGTGACAGGAGCACACTGCTGTAGTACCAGCACTTCTGTGTCAGACCCCATTCTAGAACCTGGTATCTACCTCAAAAAAATGATCAGTGACTTTATTTTCAAGGTGGGCATAATAATGCCTACCCTACAGTTTTTCCAAAAAGATAAAGCAAGAATTTTCAAGAAGACAAAAGAATTACTGTAGCACTGTAAAATGTTATTTAATACAAAAGCAGTTTAATTCAGTTATACAATGCCAGAAAACTGATACCGGGTACAAAACATTAAATCCTGTAGAAGAGTTTCTATCAGGGGTTGTCCTTGTCCCAGCTACTATTAAATTCATCACTCAGCTTCTTAAAAGATATCAAATTTTAGAATTTAAAAAGTGCAGGGGCCAGGGATTTAGCTCAGTGGTTCTGGCACCTGTCTTGCAAGTGCAAGGACCTGGGTTTGATTCCCAGTTAACCACATACAATACTGGGCATGGAGACTCACGCCCAGCAGCAACCAGTACCACATACCACAGTGCCAGGCGTGGTGGCTCACACCTGTAATCCCAGCACTTGGGAGGCAGAGGCAGGAGGATTGCTGTGATGTGAGTTGGAGGCTGAGCTCAGGGCCAGCCTGAACCACAGAGCGAGATCCTGTCTCAAAAAAAAAAAAAAAGTGCAGCAAATTGGAATGTTTAGCAGTAGAGCCCCCTAATGATGCAAACATCTAGGCCCTGGAAAATGGGAGGAAAGACACTGAACCAAGCACCTCAGGTCAGGTGCTACAGGTCCAGGGGACAGATGTGCTCAGGCCCATGGTCAGCACATTACAGCCACCTCTGGGTTATAGACTTTTATTTATTACCCAGGTGGATAAGTCAAGCCGGGCCATTTGATTTTCCCAAAGAAACCAACACAGTGCCCAAACTGTGAAAATGCACAATTTTCTAAGGATAAGAAAGAAACACACAACAGTGAGGGCCTCTTAAGAACATGGAGTTCCCCAGCACCACAAATGGAACAGGTGGCATCACAGAGAAATTACCCAGGAGGCCCATCACCAAGGCATGGCTTCCACCCATGTATGAAACACATACCCTGGAAAAATCCCTCACTTGTAGTAAGGATTCCCCATGCAGGGGCTCTGTCAAAGCTTTTATAAAAGACAGTGACAACAGTGCTGGGCGTGGGGGCTCACACCTATAATCCCAGCAGTCAGGACACAGAGGCAAGAGGATTGCTGTGAGTCTGAGGCTCACCTGGGCTACCTAGTGAGTTCAGGGTCAGTCTGAACTACAAACTGAGACCCTATCTCAAAAATGAAAAAAAGTGTTCCATGCGAAGCAAAATATTCTGTTAATGGTTAAAAAAAAAAAAAAAAACAAGTGCAAAGTCACCTAATCGTCACTGCTTTGTGTTCAGATGACAGGCAGGAAGCTGAAGCAACAGTTTATGCTTGTCCAATTAATCAAATAACCTCCATGCCACTTATCCTTGGAATTGGCATTAGAAAGGCCCCTATGTGCCCCCAAATCATATAAATTCCATGGTTTCCTATTCATTAAGTGCAGGTTGGCCTATGGTGATATGTCATATTTTGACATGTAGCCACAAGGGATACACCATCAAAATTAAGAAGAGACCTTAGCTAAAATTGGCATGCCCTACTCAAATGAACAATTTATGCCTATATGCAGATAAAACAGCATATATCTTTTCCAAATGATGAATATTAAACTGTTAGAGACACAGAGAGATCTAATCCACTAGCCCATTCTGCATAAAACATTGCTTTTCACTTTCCACAAAATGTATGGGGGCGAGATTTGCATCCCAGCAAGTCTACAGGCTACTATGCCATGTAATTACATACAGGCTTTCAATACTATTATCACCACAGTATTTATTGGATAAACCTGCAGTGTTAATAGAATCCCATTCTTCCCTTGCTTCAAACTCGTCATAGTCTCCCTCCGCAGCTGGAATAAACGTCAATCTCATCACCGCACAAGATGCTGCCACTCGTGCACTCTGAGCCAATCATACACCTCTCCTTTCTCCCCACAACCTCAGCACCCCGGCCTTCCCACCATCGCTCATCCTGCCCGTCACCCTGGCCTCTTTTCTTTGTTCTTTGTCTCTTGATCCAGCAAGGAGAATGGCCCTCGTCCCTGCTGTTTCCTTTGTTTGAAAGGCGTTTTTCCCAGACCTTTGTATGGTAACTTTCTGATCTCAGGCTAAATGTCACATCGTCACCAGCGGCCCTCTCTTGCCTCCCTGATGAGCACTACATTCCACCTGCAATTTCTCACTCCCACCATTCATTTTATTTTCTCTACAACAGAAATTATTCCAATCAGAGATGTCCTGTTTTAGCCAGTCATCTGTCCTACTAAATACAAGCTCTGATAAGGAAGAAGTGCGCTTTCACCACAGTACCTAGGACTGTGGCCAGCACACAGTAGGACCACAAAGGAACTTTTTATAGAAATGAATGCACCTTGAGACCATCATGTTAAGTGAAATACATCACATGGAGAAGCTTAAATATCTCATGTTTCTCTTTTAGGAGAAACCCAAAGTATAAACATATTAACAGCAAAATAAAGGACAGAAAATAGGTAACCGGGAGGTAGATCTTTTGCACAAAGGAAAAGGATCAGGAGATGGAAGAGGGGCAGGGGGTTTGAAAAAGCGGAGTAAAAAGACCGAAGATGCATTATGTTCATGTGCCAACTCCTCAGGAGGAGTGTAATCATTATGTACTGCCCACATGTACTCACAAAAATAAAATTAAAAAGGAATTTGTTACACAATATGAATGCTCCACTAGAAAGTAAACACACTATAAACAGAGTGACCTGTCCTCCTGGTGGTATCCAGTGACTGAGAAGTGAACGGACAAAGAGCCATGAAACACAGAAAAACATTTAGGAGTTACATACTGAAATATGAGTAAGTGATCACTGTTTGCCAAATTATCCAACAGGAAAAAAGTTATTCAACAAAATAAAGACAAATGCTAATGAGCAGATGCTACAGTAAAATGGTGTGAGTTCCCCAAGGAGCACCAGGCTTGGTCCCCAGCGGGGCCACACTGGGAGGTGGTAGGAGGTATTTAGGTCAGCAGGGGTGCTGCTCTCAGCAGAGCATAGCATCTCTTTCAAGGACCCCACTGGTCCTGTCTCCACGCCTCACCTGTGATCCATCCCACTATGGTGTCACACAGGTAAGGGACCTCCCCAGAGCCAGGTCCATGCTCCTTGGACTTTCAACCCCTAAACTTGTGAACGGAAAAAAAAAATCCTTTTTTCTCTATGAAGCATCAACCTCAGACATCTCCTTAGAACAACATCAGATGGATGGCCACGCCTGTGCTGAGAAGGTTCTGAGGCTTGAGAATGAACTTGACAAACTTCTGAATGTGACATCTGGTATGGAACACACCGCCTGGCGCATCACAGTTGCTGAATAAATACCACCAAATTTGGAAATTCTTAAACTAAGAAAACTTTCAAATGTTATTTTCATTTTCTTAGTGATGTTTTAAAGGCCATTGCTCTGTAATTTCTACTGGTATCTTCAATACCAACACCAAATATGCAGATATTACTATTAGGTAGTAAAAAAAATTACCTGAATACAGGTGAGAGGCAACACAGGATAATTTTCTATAAGCAAAAAAGACTTTTTTTAGCCATGAAAACTTCAAAGAGGCTTTGCAAGTGCAGACAGACTTGAGCTTTTTCACATTTTTCATGCCCAGAAACTGGGACATGAAATGCCAGGAACCCTTTCAATATCCACACCATGTAATCGGTGCAGGAGAAACTCTCCAACCACCATCACTCTTCCCACAGGGCTGCCAAAGCACCAGATGCCTCCTTCAAAGGCATATCAGGATGGCTGTCAGAAACTTGCAGCCTCAGCCCCAAGTGGGAAGGGCAGGTGGGAGAACACTGTGGGACGCATGTCCCCGCGCCCTGGGCCAGCACCCCCCCCCGACAAAGTCTAAGCTGCGCCTAGGCTGTGCAGCCTAAGCAAGGAAGGCAGCTTTGCCATGTACAAGCACAGGAACTGGAAAGATCTGGTCTGCGGCCATGAAAGATGGCTTCTGGCTTCTGGGTATGGGAGGACTGTGATAACGAAAATGCGCAAAATAGCTTTGCTGCACTCGTGATTTTCATTTCAGAAAAACTGACAGAAATGAAGAAAAAAAAACCAAATCCAGCTGCACTAGAAAGAGTTTCTAGCAGGACTCTAGAACATACAACTTTTTTTAAGAAACCAACATATACAACAAAGAGCGATTGTTTTTACTACTCCTGTTTACCCAACTATCCACTAGAAGATCTTTCTCCTTAATCATGAGCTTTCAAAAGGCTCCATTCACATGCATCCATCCTTACAAGTTCTAAAACTAGCATAACAAGCTGGCTGGAAATAATACACATCACCCATTTTTAAGCTAGCATTTGTACAGGCTTTTCGTGTCTTTAATTTTTAAGACAGTCCTGATTCTGTGTCTGTGGCTCCTCGTGGAGTTCATCCACATTTAAATTCACTGCCAGAATTATTTTGTCAGTCTCTTTAACCCTGGCTGGCCCCCTGAGAGCCTGTGTGCTCTGGGTTTTCATAATCAGGCTGCTTGCACCTGCGCTTCCCCGACTCGGCAATTAGATCTCACCACCGCAGTTTTCTTCCACCCCATCCAGGAGCTGAAACCACACCCTACAAAATGCTGTGTCCTCAGTTATCGTCCACTAGCACCAAAGGACACAGAGACATCCTCATCCTGCCTGGCCTCTGCCCCCAGGATCCATCTGCATGGAACAGGGCTCCTCACCACTCCTTTCCTGGCCTGACCTCGTCTATCGATGAACATCCAGTTATGTATTCTGAGTAGTGCAGCTTTCTATTTTCCCTTCCTGCGTCCACTAGAATACAAACATTGGGACAGATCTCTGAATGAAAACGCTGGATGTGTGCAGAATAGCTCTTCTCTCACTTCTTTTGATCTGTGTAAGCCATACTGAGTGCCCTGGATCTCAATGTCTTTTTAAGGCATTTTTTCATCCTCAGTACCCAATATAAGTTCACGTTCATGACCCACAGCAGGAGCCAACAGCTAAAAAAACAGATAAATTCCCTGGGCAACAAACAGACATGCACACCACCTCGCCTCTCCTTGGAGGACTGGCCTGAGGTTGGCTCACCAGTCAGTGGATGACAGGTGTGGCCAAAAAAAGAAAGCATTCAATAAAAACATGTGGACTCTCAGGAGCTGACATCTGAGAGTTAGTGTGATGCACATACATTCCTTTTTAAAACGGTCTATAGCTATGGCAGATAAGAGACAGAACAGTCCTGTCCACACAGAGAACAGCAATATGCTTTGGAAATAAGAGCCTACCGCAGGGGACCCTGATCTCATCCACAGAAGTTCGGGGCACCTCCTCCCCCCAGCCCAGCTCACTGGCTCTGGGCTGTCTGGAAGGGCACTAGGAGGAAGGGGAGAGGCACAGGCTGGGCTGGGATGAGGGGATGGACAATGGGTGGAGAGTGAGGAATTGGCCATTTTCTTTATTCAAAAGGCCAGGGAACTGTGAAATCACCACAGAAGACCAAGCCATGGGTGAGTGGCTGCAGGCCCAGTCACTGCCCACCAGCAAAGATCATGTTTTTACCCGGATCCTTGTTCTGCCCCTAAGAAGCACCCAGCACCGCCAGCGACCGCAGACAACTGTACTTCCAAATAATAATACCAGCAGCTTAGTGCACATCAGACACGGAGCTAAGAGTGCCTGAAATCTCTCCTTTAGAGTAGTGATGAATATACATATCATGCTATTTAAATACTATTAAATTTCACGCTCTACCAATTACTGATCTGTGATCTTGGCAAAGTTACTTCACCTTGAAAAGAAACCCTGCTTTGATCTGTAAAATGGGAATAACAGAATTGTGCATTTATTAGGGAGCATAATTAAAATACAGTTTAAAAGACAGCTGGAACAGCCCTACTCTGAAAAGTAGAATTAGGAATGCTTCGAAGTATTAAAGATTCTGAGCGTCATGTTGGCCTTTAGATTTTGTATTTTTGCATGAGGGATGCCCAGCTGAAATCTATGCAAATATTCACTTAAGAATGTCATCATTCAGGATAAGGGACATTGAACCTGTGAGGGCTCAGTCTGTGCTTTCCATTATAGTAGCCCCTAGCCATAAATGGCTACCTACATTTGAATTAATTAAAATTATATGAAGTTAAAACCCAGTTCTTTGGTCTTGACAGCCACAAGTCAAGTGGGCCAGTCACAGATACCCAGTGTGTCCTGGACAAGCAGCAGGCAGAGACAATACTGTCACCTCTAGGAAAAGTCATGTCACTCAGCACGGTGCAAATACTATGTGGGCAAGAAACTTCTCCTTTAAAACATGCTCAGTGTACTTTGTTTAAAACCTGAGTGTCTTACAACATTATCTGAAAAAGCCATTTTCCATCCGAGTGATCTCCACCTGCATTATTTACACAGTCCTTCCTTGGTCCCCTGCCTGGTTCCAAGCAGGGAGGGAAGCTGAATAAAGACTGATTTACTTCTTCGTCTCCCACAAGTCTGTCAGCTTCAGAACTTAGCAGCTGCTAAGGACTGGAATTTCCAGGGCTCCACATATACCCTCTCCTTATAAATTCACCACCCTCTCACCTTTGGCCAAAGAATCAAGATAAAGTAAACTGGGCACTTAAAAAATTACTCAAAAAAAAAAAACAAACCTCACAGAACATATCTTCAGAATTTCTCTTCAGAGTCTAATCAGCACAAACATTTATTATATACTTCAATTTGGGTAGGAAGAGAGAACTTTGCTTCCAACACAAAGAAATTATCAAAGGTCTGAAGTGAGATGTGCTAAATGCTCTGAGGTGATCAATGCCTACTTTACACATATGTTGAAATATAAAGCCGCACTCCATGAATATGCATGATGCTGTGTCCAGCAAATAAATGAATCACTTCACTGCAGAAAAAAAAAGATACACAGAATCAATAAGATGTATGTTTATTATAATACACTAATAAAGAGTATCAAAAAGATAAATACTTTTAATAAAATTAAAGAACACTTCTTAAAAAAAAAACCCAGGTAGAGTGATTAAAATGTTGGGTTTTAAAAAGTCAACCCCAAGCGCTATGCTCATGTTTGGCAGTGCAATAATGCTTATGTTCTCTGTTCAATCATTAGTGCACTCGGGAAATTCTCTGTGCAGAGTAAAATGTCGTGTCCTCTGTGACAAATTAAGCTCTCGAAGCTGCCTGTGCCATTCTCTGCTTTCTAGCTTACATTAACTAGCGCCATAAGAGAAAGCCTTTAAGATAATATTTATTTGCAGAAACAAACATTGATTCAAGGCACTTAGAAGCACATAGGTACACTGAGAGGGACACTCAAGGGAATCCTAATATTTTATCATGTCGTGGACATTATTACCAATGTACCTGCATATCTCCACACTCAGTCAGCTTGCAATATTTTACGGCAGCTCTACTGCGGGCCAGAGCCATTCTGGTGGCGCACCTACGTAATACCCATGGTAATGACACCAGTAAATATCACATTTTACCCTTTGTCAGAACTGTCTGCGATTCCATAAACATGACATATTCTAAGAAGGAATGCATCTCTGTTGTTTACAATGTAACAGAGATAAAGCTCGACAAATATCATAAGCCATAAATAAAGACATCTAGCATGGTAGTGCTCTCATTCATCTCTGGGTTGAACAAATGTTAATTATAGGGGATTTGAAAATGGGGCTTGTTAATGTCATTTTTAATTTAGCATGTTACAGTGTAAATGTTTTCCATTGTGTTAATTTACACCTGTTATCACAGGCTTCATTATTAGGTTTATAGTGGAGCAGCACTCTGTGACTCTAAAATTTGCTTAAAATGGCAGAAACAATTACTAATTAGGAGGGCATGTTTACTTTAATTATATTTATTTCCTAGTCTAGTTTTATATGTAATGTACTACGGAAGTGCATGATTTAATTAGTGAAACCCATTTATCACAAGCAATTTCTCAAATGAATACTGCTTTAAAAATAAAACAGATTTGGTATTTCATAAATCCCTAGGAGATTGCTGCAGAGAGAAACATCTACATGGAAATCTCTCACTCATGATCATTTCTTCTCCAAATGCTGCATATAATTATTAGTACAAAAATTCAACTCTTTAGATTTGTGATGCAAATTCTGAGGCATGATGTGTAAAAGTCAGAAATTTTTAAGTACAATTTAAAAAGCTGTATTTAAAATTAAAATGGGCTTCTATGTATGGATATCCACAGTCACATATTTCACATGAAAATCCTATTCAGTATACACAAAAGTCAAATTCTGTTTTTTAAACCAAAGGACACAGCTTTTTTTTCCTCTTTAAAGTCATTTTTCTGACAACCACAGTACAATGTTGGGGGGGGCGGTTTTCAATACTGAGGATAGTAACCACCAATGCAGTAATTGATTCTGGTAAAGAGAATCAATATATGTTAAAACTGCAGGGAAGGCTGCTGGAGAAAGAGATTTTCATCTGGTCAAACTACTTAATCACAGGAAAGAAGTACTTTTATAGCAGAGAAACCTAGCAGACATCACCTTAACCACATGGCCCAACGTCACCACAGTGTGACTGACAGATGGACACTGTGTGCTGCTCAAGGTGGCTCGACAGGAAGGCCTCCGGCCCTGCTGCAGGTCTTAAATCTTGTAAAAGGAGACAAGTGAAACCGGGACATTCCTCAAGAACCAGCCTGGGGCTTTGCAAGAGTCAATGTTACTAAAGACATTAAGTAAAGCTAGGGGACCACTTGAGACAAAAAAGAGACTAAAAGGATGGCATAACCCACCTGGCTCCTGGATTTAAAAAACAGCACTAAGGAAATAGCTCTAAGGAAAATTATTGAGACAGCTGGGGAAGACCTGCATACAGACTGTAATCTAGAGAATATTACTGTATCAAGGTTAAAAACAGCTGGTGTTTTCATGATAAAAAGAATAAATATATCCTCTAGAGAACACCTGAAATGGTGAGAGGTGAGCTGAGTTGAAACTGCTTCAAATGCTTAGGGAACAATGTGAAAGCTGTGGAGGTTATACAGCCAAAAAACTGGTGAATGGGTGGGACACACTTCCCCATGCTCCCTGCCCTTTTTACTAACCTTTCTATAAGCTTGGAACTTTTTTAAGCACCAGTTTGAGAAATGTAAGTAATCCCGTTACATCAGGAGCTCCCTTCACACTCCCTCTTCAGCTCAGACCAGCACAAATGTGGCTGTATTTCACGTGACTCTAGGATTCGGGCGCCAAACCTGAGGGTGGTAAATGGCAGCACTGCACTCACAAATCGTTTCACGAGGGCCACAACACAGCTCAGTGGTGCTGCACCTGCCTGGCAAGCACTAGATACTGAGTTCAATTCCCAGTACAAAAAAGAAAAGCAGATCTTTTCACAACCCTATCTCAGAATATTTACTCACATTCCCCTCAGGCTCGGCTCAGTCACTTTCTGCTTTCAGACTCCTCGAAGAATCCATGATCCAGAGCAGCCAAGACATTCTTATATGAAGAATCACACAGCCAGCCAGCTCTGGTTAGAGCTGAAGCTTTTGCTGTTGTTGAGAAGATGTATTTGTAGAGGGTATTTAATAGAGTCTCTCACAGTATCCACAAGAGACTGGTCCCATGTCCGAATCCCAGGTCTCATATAAAATGGCATTGTGCAAGCAGTAACCTACACCTCCCACATCTTAATCTCTAGATGACTTGTACTGTTTATATAAATCACCATTACACTGTTTAGGAGACAGTGACAAGAAAAAAAGCTATGCACGTTCAATAAAGGTGCAGTTTTTCTTTTTCCAATTTTCTTTTCTAATCTTCAGTTGAATTCTCAAACGCAGAACCCGGAGGTTTCAAAGCTTTTCACTAACTACAGCATTTTTAGAAATGTGAGGAAGTTACGTTCTAGTTGCATTTCTAATTTATCCCCATGGTGGGGCCCATTTTTCTTCCACCTTGGGCAGTTATTCAGACAGCTGGCTTTAAACAAAATTAACCCCCTGTCGGAACTGATAGCAAGCCGCCTGGTCTGAATGTGTACCCATCCCCAAGCCAGCCCTGGATTTTACCTATGAGAACAAACCAGATCTAACCCAGGAAGTGAAAGTGTTTCAAAAAAGAGCTAGAGAGCACCAGCAAAGCCAATGGAAAGCTTCCCCGGAAGATACCCAGGACTCCAGGGAGAAGCTGGTTAAAAGTGGAGGAGCTGATCTACTGGTAAATCAGCAACTCGGCAGCTTTCAACTCCAGTCTCAAACACACTTCACTTGCAATGTTCTGATGCTGAAAATAGACTCCTGTCTCCAGAAAAGGAAAGAATTAGGATGAAGCAAAGCTTGTATGAGAAATAAGAGAGGCTGGAATTAAACCTGATTAGACAGTAGCATCGTCCTACTCCCCTTGCCCAAGCTGCCAAAAGTTAAAGCAAGATAACTGGCAAGGTTCGTATTTCCCATCTACTGTCAATACTGAGCCGAGATGAAAAGCCCGGGAGCTCTTCAGGACACACTAGTGTGCATGCCTACATCCATGTGAACCCCAAATGCACGCACCGATGGCACAAACGGTGTGGGTTGCAGGAGGACAAGCCAGGTAAGGAGAGGCTGCTGAAGTAGTAAGTTTCATCAAAATGTAACCTTCGCCTTAGAAACCAGGAACCAGAGTAATTAGATTACAATCTTTCCAACACTGGGGGAGAGATTTGATCAATTAGAGCCAAGATCAGTTACATTATTTGGTTTACCTAAGTAATGGACCCTTAAATGCAATCAATACTTCTCTAGGCTGTAAGACTCCAAGACCTGAGACGCATTCAACAAAAAACACAAATGGATTTTCAAAGGGCCTCAGGATGTTCA
>PVIR01032619.1:0-18367 GCA_004026965.1 Petromus typicus
GGATGTTGAAGGAAAAAAATGGCCACAACAAACAGAAGACCAGTGATGGGCCTTTTCCATGGTCAGACACACTGAAATCAACTTGGACTGCACAAAGAGCAGAGGTGTGAGAAGAGCCTGTGTGGGCCCAGGTCTGTCATGTGTGATTCCCACTGAACAGAGACTCCAAGGCGAACAAACTCAGCCTTCCAAGAAGCAGCTGTATAAAACGGAACCACAGCCAGTCTAGAGCCTTAGCCCATTCAGATGTGAGCAGGTGAAGGACAAATCTAATGCAACACTCTTATCTCCTCATTCCTCTTCTTCAAATAAGAGTTAATAAGAATTTCCCAGTCTATATGGTAAATAACAAGTTTTCCTGAGAATTTTTTGGGAACTGAAAAGTTTTACTTTGTTAAATCCATCCTTCCTCATTTATAATTCAGATGGAAGAATGTCTCAGTCATTGAAAATCCAACTAAAAACTCGTCCTCCTTTTGGTGAAATATCACATTTAAATTAAAAGTGTTTAGAGGTAGAAAGTTCAGAGAGTTTTCCTTCCTTTTGTCCTTTTTAGTATTTATTTGGAATTTGGTATGATAAGACAACACACAGCAAGAGAAATAGTCCTTACAAAAAATCCAAGTGGATATACACTAACATTTTTGTATCCATTATATTTTATATAACTTACCTTTTCATTTAAAATGTTTATTCTGTGTGATATATGAATGCTTTTGTTGTCTTCTTTTTACTTAATATTTTATATCATGAACATGAATTGATCTTGTAATGCACCCATTTGTGGAGAGAGAAGACTAACATTTGATGCCAATGAGATTTCTCTGGCTTTAAAATTACAGTTATTAAGCAAATGGTTGTATTAAGGCTGAGATGCCAAGAAAATGTTCAGTGTTAGGTTAGGTGGATGGTGGTTTCCACTCATCTATTTGATCTCTTTCACCTGACACCAGGATGTTTTCCTGGATAAAATTACAATCCCAGTATTCAGACTTTCAGATTCATATTTTCCATCTTAGCCCACAAAAGGGATTTTAGGGATTTTCCAGAAAATTCTGGCTTATGCTCTATCATTTGCCTTTTCTTTGTTTAAGCCACTAGGAAACAGTAGCAGACACTGACAACCTCCAGACCTGCTGGGGAGAAGCTCTGTATTAGTTGATTGTGAAGTTCTTGTAAAATACCAGATTCTATCCTAGAAAACTCAGCTTAAACAATGAGACTAAGTGCAGATTGCAGAACTTATAAATTGTAGATGTTGAAAAAAACAGTGATAGCATATTAAGAGCATGAACTAAAAGCAAAAAGAGAAGGTTCCTATAGATTCAATAGGACTTGGAAGCTGATCATATCTAATCACACACTGAAAGAGATTGTGGCTGGACTGACTTTGGCGATAGGCGATAAGTCCGCCTCTGACGGTCTTCATTATTAAGAGAAACTACTACATTTTATTATTGCAAATGCATTAATGAAGACATCACAGTGAGCTGACACTGAGACAGGCAGACAAAGAGCATGAAACATGTCAGATGGTGACTTAAACGAAAGCAAAGGAATATAAAGCAACACAAGAAATCACAAAATAAGTGTGGATATTATTTATGTCAAGAATCAAAAGATTATTCTAAGGAAGTGTTCCTACTGTGGGGTCCACAGATTCCCCCCAAAAGATCAATAGTAATTTCAGGATCTGTGAACAAAACACATCAATTTCAGCAATTTATCATTTTCTTAATGTAGACAGCAAATGACCACAATATTAATTATACCTATAATATCATCAGTAAAATGCAAAGATGGGTCAATTACTACTACTAACGGTATGTCAGAATAATCACTCACACTAACAGTACTCAAATTGATATCGTAGTAGATATTAGACCTACCAAGAAATCTTATTAGTACCTTAAACAAGCACATACATTATTTATGATGACTTTTAGACAAGTAATTCAATATATCTGGCACCCTTATACACCTATATGCAATATTTTCTTTTGTACATCTAAGCACATCACTTTGAGAATTGAATCCTAGGACTACACCAAACTACCAAGGAGATCACTAGCCAAACTGCCATATGCAAATTTTCTGTATCACTTCACAGAGCATTAAGGTACATGGTCAAGGGTTTAGATTTGATGCAGCTGACAATTTTTCAGCTCCATCAAGAGCAACGTTATTAACAGAAACTACTATATTTTATTATTGCAAATGCATTAATGAAGAATATCATGACTTATAATTTGATTCCCTATCTTGATACACATGAATGAACCAGCTGTTTTATCAGCATCATTTTGTTCAATAAGCACAAAATTAACACTGTGAAAAGAGCATAACACATCTTGGTGTCTTATGAAAAAAAATTGTGATCTTTTGGAACCTCAAAGGGTCACAGGGTCTCAACAGGGATCAGCATATCACATTGAGAGGACCACTGTCCTAGGTTAAGTAGTAAATATAAATTAAGAGGATTTTGTTTGTATAAAAGTCATTGGTGGGCTGGGGAGTTAGCTCAGTGGTTTCAGCGCCTGTCTTGCAAGCACAAGGACCAGGGTTCGATTCCCTGGAAACCACATACAATAGTGGGATTGGAGACTCAACGCCCAGCAGCAATCAGCACCACATACCACAGCACCAGGCGTGGTGGCTCACGCCTGTAATCCCAGCACTCGGGAGGCAGAGGCAGGAGGATTATTACTGTGTTGTGAGTTTGAGGCTGAGCCCAGGGCCAGCCTGAACTACAAAGTGAGACCCTGTCTCAAAAAAAAAAAAAAAAAAAGGGTGGTTTTTGTAAGTTTGTTGTTCAGCTTTTTGAAATGGAAGGTTTCAACAACCTTCTGAAAGAGAACTGTTTAAACCTTAGCCAAAAATAATCTTCTGTTGACATTTTTTGATTGTGCAAGTGAATCTTGGTGCTAAAATACAGGTGATGAAATACACTCACTGCACAGTGGAGACAAGTTTGGTCATCCTTAAGGAAAAAAATATATCTATATCTAGATATAGATATAGATATATTTTATACAGAAGTCAGCCAGTGCCAGATCTTTTTTTAAGAAAAAAATATATAATTTATATATATTTAATATATAATTTATATATATATATAAATATATATTTTTTCTTAAGGATGTCACAGGTTGTTAATCTTTTTATGTCGTGAGCACCTTAGCATCTAGTGATGCCTACAGATCTCTTCTCAGAATAATGTTTTGAAGTGTACATAATAAGATACTTAAGATTACAAAGAAAACAAACTACATTGACATGCAAGATTGAAAGCTACATTGAATGCTTATTTTTAAAAAGTTTATTACAGTAAAAGACACATTGCCATTAATTTCCCTCAGAATACTGCTCCTTGCTGTGAACAATCTTATTCCCTCATTTTTTCCACTTTCTGAAACAGTTCTGGAAGTCCTCTTTTGTGGTGTCTTAGTTGTATCATTGTGGGTGATTCAGTGTCCTGAACTGTTCCAAAATATTTATCTTTTGTGGTTATTATGGTTTTAGGGAAGAGCCAGAAGTCAGCCAGTGCCAGATCTGGTGAATAAGGGGGAAATATTTTCATGAACTTGTCTTTCTGTTAAATGCACTTGGCAGCAGTATTCACCATACTTTTTTTTAAATCACGCCTCACAAAGATACCAACGAGGATCACCAAAACTGCTCCACAAAGTGCCAAGAATTATGGGAAAAGTATATTGAAAGTTGGAAAGGGGCAGTACTGACAGAGGAATTGGTAGTAATTTTACTACACAGAAATAAATTTTTTAACTTAAATATTTACCATGTATTTTGACCATACCTTGTATAATTCTGTCCAAAAATACCTTTGGTGGACTCAGCACCTGAGGTGAATAACCACCTGCTTACTAGCCCAGTACTTCCTACGAGGAGGAAACACCAAGGGAAGTGACAGTTGTTTCTGTTTTATTTTATTTTTAATTCAATTTTTTATTAGTCCATTTTAGGTATATATTATAATCACATTCATCTTTGGGAATTTGTACCTGTACATGACATATCTTGGTTCTTGTTTTTCCCCCATTCCCCCTCCTTCCCTTCCACCCCTCCAGATCTCCCTATTAACAAAAACTTTTCCCTTTTTTCTCATATTTTTCCTTCCCTTATTTCCTTTCTCCACCCTCTACTTTCTGTTCCCTTTTGGAGCTTTTTTTCCCCTATTTTACATTATCTATTATACATCTCGATCCCTTTCACTTTCTCACACCAGAGTAACTATGTAGCATCTACATATATGCATCCTATTCATTCCACTTGAGTATGGCCTCATTGTGTATCCACTTAGCTACAAGTATTTCCAATTATCATTCTTTACAGCTGAATAATACTCCATTTTTACTAAAAGGGAAAAAAAAAAAACCCAGATCTTCTTTATTTGGTCACCAGTTCACAGACATTTGGGCTGTTTCCGAGATTTACTTATTACAAACTATGCCACTATTAACATGAGTGCACAGATATCACTATAGTATGATGCTTTTAATTCTTTTGGAAGGATAATCAAGAGCGAAATAGTTGGGTCAATGGACTTCTAATCTTAGTTCTTTGAGGAATCTCCATATTGATCTCCACAGTGGTTGTACCAGTCTACACTCCCACCAACTATGGAGAAGAGTTCCTTTTTCCCCACAGCCCCTCATTTGTTGTTCTTTCTGGAGTGAGATGGAATCTCAGTGTTGTTTTTAGCCATAGTTCTCAAATGACCAGTGATGTGGAACAGATTAGAAGAAGCAGAGGGCCAGAGATTTAGCTCAGTGGTTCTGGTGTCTGCCTAGCAAGCAGCAGGTCCTGAGTTTGATCCCCAGTAACTACATACCACAATGCCAGGTGTCATTGTTCACACCTATAATCCCAACACTAGGGAGTCAAGGACAGGAGGAGTGCTGTGAGCTTGAGGCTGGCCTGGCCTACATAGTAAGCTCGGGGCCAGCCTGAACTACAATGAGACCCTGTCTCAAAAAAAATGCAGAAACAACCCTAGACATACTAAGCTACCTCATCTTTGACAAAGGAGCCAAAAACCCTCACTGGAGGAAAGACAGACTCTTTAATAAATGGCACTGAAAATACTTGAATTTCAACTTGCCAAAAATTAAAATTAGACCCATATCTTTCACCATGCACTAAACTTAAATCAAGGTGGATCAAAGATCCAAATATTAAAACGGAAACACTAAATGTGCTGGAAGATAGGTTAGGTAGAACTCTTGAAGACATTAGCATAGGAAAGACTTAATGAAAGAAATTCACCCGAACAGGAACTAGCACAGAGTCAACAACTCAGATCTTATCTTATTAAAGAGCTTCTACACAGAAAGATAAACCACTAACAAAGCAAATAGACAACCTACAATGTGGGGGAAAGTTCTTAGCAGCTTCTCCGTAAAGGACTACTATCTAGAATATATGAAGAACATTTAAAAAAATTAAATGATAAAGAAGTAGAGTCAGCAAATAAACATATGAAAAAATTGTTTTTAAATATATTTTCAGTGTTTTCAGACCACTTAACATCCTAGATCCCTAAATTTTGAATGTCAGTAAGGTAGATTTTTAGACCTAACAAGACAAGGCCAAAGAAGTGGAATAAGAAGAATATTTTTCCTCAGCCTTCAGGGAGATACAGCAATATATTGTCTTCTGCTAAATGTATATCTTCCCAGAGGTCGTGGTTCTGGGCTACATGTTAGGAGTATGCTGGACATTGTCTGCCTGATGGTTTAGGACTGTCCAGAATTGTCTGCTGGAATTTTCTAAGATTTTAGTTACTCTATTCCAAAAATTGCACTACATCAGTAGCTCCTTTATTTTTCTCTATTTCTTAATTTAAAACAGTATCTTTGAATTTATTGTACACCGAGAAATGATCTAGGCCTTAGTGCTAAAAATCTAAGGAAAAAATTTAGATTTGTGTAGCTTCCTAAAAGGAAAACCCAATAAACCCATAGTAAAATTTTCTACTGTCCTAGAGAAAGGTTTTCAGATTACTGAAGAACAAATTTTTTAAATCTACTTTCATAGAAGAGAAGAAAATATTAGTGACTTGGAAACAGCTAATAATAAAAAAATCTACAGTTTGTCATGGAATTAATAAAAATATTCTTTGCGCTGTGATTTCCTCTATGTTTTTCTTGGGTTGATATTGAAGTGAATTCTTATTGTTTGACTTAAGGGTGGGGAGGTATGTTAGTGGTCTGAAAATATCCCAAGAGTAAGAATTCAACCTGTGATTTTATATTTGACATAGTAATCTACCAGCAGATACTCACCACCTTGCTGGTTACTTCTAGTTCTAAGTTCTCTTGTGAAAGAAATCTTTTTCCCTAAGCCTACATACAGCTCTCCTTCCTATCCCCCCCACCAAGCCCCTCTGTGTGTACCCTACTTCCCTCTCCCTTTACTACACTTTTCCTTCCAGGGCTGTCCTCATGTTGACAATTACCCAACCCACTATTCCTGAATCCTTCATAGACCTTAATCAGTGAGCTCAGAAATCAAATCATCCATTCACTCCCTACCTCTCTGCATGATCTATCTCTATAGTTGTAGTTTATAACACATTTCCAAATGTGTTTGCTTTAATCCTCACAACTACCCTATGAAAGAGGTATTACTATCTTATTTTAGAAATTAGCCAGCTTTAGAAGGTGAAATGTCAGCTGGGTATGGTGGCCTAGGAGGATTACAAGCTTGTGCACAGTGTGGGCAACTTAGTGAAACATTGTCTAAGAATAAAAATGTCCTGGAGGTGTAGCTCACTGTGAAAGTCCTGAGTTCTCTCCCCAGTAAAACACACACACACACACACACACACACACACACACACACACACACACACACGTGAAATGTCTCATACATTAAAATCCCACCAGTTAGAATCTAAGCCTCACATGCAGATCATCTGGTGACACGCCCAAATGTTCTTTCCTGCGTGCTAGATATCTCTCATATGCCTTCTTCCTCCCCTCACAAACCCTGGGTTTTTACCAGCCTAGTCTTGTCAGAAACATAACACAAGCAAATTATAAAGTCTGGCATTGATTTCTGGTGTAGATTTGAAATGACTGCAGCAAACTGATGCAGCAAAAACTCTCTGGTCACCTGTGAATCTGATCTGAAGACATGCTTTGTATCAAATTTTGTTACCAAAATTTAAGAATTAGGAGATGTACATGTGCACACACATTCCCCAAATCTGATTTCTGGTTTCTCTTATTTAAGATTGAGAAAGCCCAGCATGTGTTCCAAAACGTCAGTGATTAGGTGAAGCCCTTTCAAGGCAGGGAATGTGCTGCCCATTTGCCCCAGATTTTTCCATTCACATCGTCTCCAGGCTCGAGCCCCATTCATGCCCTCACGTTACCTGGCACTTGTGCATATAGCAGATTCTGGCCAGCTCTAGGACGTGAACTTAGGAGGGGAGAGAATAGACCAGACAGCCCAGTGATCAGCTGATTCTGAGAGCCCAGAAAGAGGAGCATGGAAAGACCCACTGTGTCTGGCTACCATCACCCAACATTATACCTTGAATGTTGGGAGTGTTTCTCTAGGCTTTGCTGAGAATTCATTCTTCTCCTCTGTGGCCTGGCAAGTTGTTTACTAACAAGACAGAGAAAGACAAGTAATGCTGCCCGTATATGCTCAGTCACTGGGAAGAATGCTTTTCTTCCTGTGGTTCCTTCACTTATGGGCTCTACTGAGCAGAGTCATGCACTTGGTTTGTAGAATGACCTCACCACCAGTGGCTTAAGTTGAATTTATAAAATACTTGTTTTTCTTTGCCTTTACTTTTCAATTCTGAGAAATTGGGAAGAAAATGATCTAGGAAACTATCTTAATAGTTATTTCTTTCAATAAATGCTATATTTAAATATATAGAAACTATTATACTGACTTGAATTTTTTCATTGTTTAGAGCCTTGCTCTGATCCATAGATAGTAAAAAGGGAAAGGTAACATTAGTAGGAGAATAAGATACCAAGAGAAAATACTGTAACGCAACTTTACCTAAAGGGTAAGAATTTGGTTCTACAGTAGTTTGAGAAGTACATGCCCCTAAACATCCCTACATATAATAACAACATCAGAGGACATCCAATAAGGAAACTTGGAAAGAAATCTCAAACAGCAGCGTAATAACTAGACTTGATTTTGTGTCTTATTTACCTTCTTGGAATGGAGTCCTGTTTCTAGAACCCAGAGAACCCAAGGAGCAGAGCCAATTACAGGGTCAGAAATGAGATCTCTAAACAGACTTAGGGTGGGAGCTTGAGGATTTGTGAAGTTCTCTTTGCCAAGAGGGCAGAATTGTGGTTGGCAGCACAACTATATACACAGTTAATTTTTTTTTTTAATTTGTCTTTTATGGTCATTGTGGAAAATTTCAAATATTCGTAAAAAAGTATTTGGTAAAGTTCCATCACATAGACAGTCTTTAGTTACATTATGAAGGTCATGGAAACTGATATCCCCATTTAATTTAAAATAATGATTCTATTTACTTTCATTGTCCCTTTATTGAACAAATTATGAGTCTACAATGACTTTCTGAATTGCAACAATTGGACTACAGAAGGGAGAGGCCCTGGGCCTAAAAACTATCCACAAACATGTTGTTTATACCCTGGATAACCAGAAGAGGAAAGTGTGACTTTTGTGGTTTGTTTGGGGTCCTTAGGCCAAAACTATTAGGCTATTGGATGTAAAAGGGGGAAAAAAGGAATTCTAAACTTCTTCAGCTGGGAAAGCAAAATCATCAAAATTCTGTGAAGCTAAGACTTCTGTGGCTTTCAGAAACTTGTGTGGCCCAAGGGGCTCATAAATAACTTTTATGGCATAAAATCCTTAAAGAACTCACATGATTTCCCAAGAATTCCTGCCATTCTTACACTTACAATGTTTCCTTTTGCTTGGGAAGTTCTGATGGAACTTGATTTTTTGCTGGAAATACTGTACCATATTGAGACTGGACCTACCTACCGTCTGGGCTTCTTTTAACAGGTGAAATGAACAGATTTGAGGTGAAAGATTCATTTGTCCCCACTTCATAATTCAACTGTTAAGTGAAATCTGTAGTGATCCTGCTGATCTCTGACTGAAATTTTACAAACACCCTTTTCTTTTGGCAATGTATGAAGACCAGTCAAAAGTTAGAGTGTATGTCCATAGTTACCAAAAGATAGAAAATAATAAAACCGTGTACTTCGTAGGATCCAGTGATCATCTACTCAGATAAGATCTCACTACCACTCCTATAGAAAACCCACGGGACAGTTACCTTGATCATTTTCTCTTGATTAGTGGGCAGGATGGACTGTAAGCCTAAAATCCTGCTTATTTTAAGTTTCATCATCTTATCAATATTAATATTAGAAAGACAGATGGTCCTATGGACTAAAGATTTCTCAGTGTGATCAGTTCTGTCCCCTGCAGGCACAGGCTGCTGCCATCATAGGCTACTCTAAGTGCCCTGGGCTGGCTGCCCATTGGAGGCCAACTCCTGTGCATGCCAGGTTCACCACAGCAGCAGTTATAGCACTCAGAGCAGACTGATGCTGGCAGAAGTCCAACAACATGGCCTTTTCTGGGCACTGGAGACAGAACCACAGACACCCAATATTCAAACTCTCAGTCATTAGTCCTCTAAGTGGAGCCCACTACTGGAATTTACTTTTTCCAGTGGAGAATGGGTTCAGAGTTAGTCCGTGGCATTTTAGTCTTGCAGTTAACTACTGAAAAACAAGCATCGCCAGTAATACATCTTCACTTCTTCCAGTGTCATTGAAGTACTTTTTGTTTGAAATGTATTAGTACTTATATTCGGGACTTTACTCTTCTGTTGAATTTTTTATTTTTGAATATTTTATTGAAAAAGCACTGTTGTCATCCAATAGCTTTTAGGAGACACTCATCATCCCATAGTAAGGCGCTAAACATAGCACAATTCATAAAAGGTTCATCTTTGCAGGCTACTTTTATAATGGACCTCCATGGCACTGGCTGAATACTACAACAGAGAGAGTTTTTTAGAAATTTAGAATAACTACTAATAAGCATATGCAGGACAAATATTATGACATAATATTTGTGACATTTGAATATTAAAATTTTTTGTCTCACACTGGAAGTGATATTATAAGCCAGACCTTTTGATGCAGTCAACACAGAGCTGTGAGGTAGCAGCACATCACGGTGTCTGTAAGAAGAGCCCCTAGGATCACACTAATGCCTGACTCAGGCTGTGCATTGTTTTTTCCTTATTATATAAAAAGCAAAAATGATCACAGTTCAACAGTGTGTTCCATGGCTTTGGCACTGGCTTGACGTTTTACCTTGCTGCTTGCTTAGACTTAGCAAGTTGCACTCCCACTAGACCTCAGGTCTCCCTGCGTCTGCTCAGCAAGGGTCCCTCTGACAGACCTCACTGTAGTGAAGAAGCAAGAATAACCCAGACAGGGCTGTGGGAAGGGCAATGATTTCACACTCCTTAGCCCCAAACCCACTCACAAAGACTAGAAATGCAAAAAGAGGAAACTGGAAGGGATAAAATGCAAGAGCATTTCCATGCATGAAACACTATGAGAGGGACGAGCAGTAGTAAAACCACAGGCCAGTTGAGCTCTGGCCCAGAATAATGCAGTGGCATCCAGGAATTTGGCTTCTGAGGTAAAGGAGACTGAAGATGCCTTTACCAAGGTGGTGCCAGGTAGTCTCTTTGCTTCAGACTGAGCTCAGGAGGGGAGCCACACCTCCTCCTTGAGCAAAGTGAGCTGAATGTCACAGCACTCACTGTTGCCTGGGACTTGGATTTTATAATAAGCCAGACACCTAGAAAGGTGGGAAAGCAAAATCCACCTCACAACTAGGAAGTAAACCAAACTGTTTGCTGTTTTGTAATCAGATCTGCAGTATTCAAATCGTTCAGATTTAGTTGTGAACAAAGGCCTCAGAGCTCTGGTAGTAATAACAAAACCCAAGGGAAGGACAGAGGGAGAGTGGGGGGTGAATAAGAAGCAGGCAGAGAGGCAAGAGAGAATGGCTCTCCCACTGAGAATTTCTGTAGACCAAACACTCTAAAGCTCATTAAAAAAATAAATAAATAAAGTCAAATACCAGGAAAGACACGCAGCATAATCTGCTCCTGGAACATGAATTACTACAGATGACTTTAAGAAACAAATGTGGCAAAGTCTTTAAGAATGCCTAGGATGTTTGAAAAGATAAATTAATGAATAACTTCAATTTAAAGAGGGCAGGAAATTATAAAACAAAATGAGACAGGAAACAAGCATGAAGATACTTCAAAAAGAATTATAAATCACAATGAAAAATATAATCATTGAAATAAAAAATTTAAGAAATGGGATAAATGCTAAACTGAGTAGAGTAACAGAGAACATTGTGAATTAGAAAGTAAACTTCGGGAATTCATCAAGAATACAATGCAGAAAGACAAAGGTAGACAATACATATATGGAGAGATAGAGAGCAGTAAAGAGATAAGGGGAAGATATTGTAAAATTCCAACAGTCATCCAAGTGGAGATTCAGAAAAAAGAATGAAGAAATGGTAGGGAAGCAATATTTGAAGTAATTATAGTGCTGAACATTCTAAAATTGATGAATAAACAAAGTTAAATATATACCTAAATATTTTAGAATCAATCTGCAGGATGACAAGAAATAGGAAGAAAGGCACATGGCCAATGAAAGAAGCATAATTCGGCTGTGAGCATACTTGTCATCTGTAACTATGGGCACTGTCTGACTGTAGGATACTATCAAGGTGTTGAGAGAAAGTAACTGACAACTTGGAATTCTCTAAGCACCAATCACTTCATAAACCTTTCTCGGAGATAAAATTCACTACTTAATGACTTTGTTAAAAGTACTATTGAACAGTGGATTATGGAGAAAAGGGAAAGTGTAAAATGGAAAAAACAATAAATAGAACCTTTGATTAGAATATGTTACCCTCCAAAAAGTTGTGCATTTTAAAAATATTAAAATTAGACAATACTAGTAAGATGGAATGGATGGTGTTTAATGGGCAACTGAAGGTATTTAAAATCTTCAGATTTGCTGTCTTTTAGAAAAAACAAATATTTCATTATTTATGAATAAGTTTTTTAAATTCTTTTCCCTTCCTTAGGCTTTTCTAGTAAAGTATTTAAACTCTATTTTTATCTTTATTTTTAGTCTTTCAGAATTACAGTTGAAAATTCATAGACTGTTAAAAATGGAAGGGTAATCACAAAAAGAATAAAAATGTAATCTTTAGTTTAGAAAAAAGAAACTAGGTTATATTATTAAGATCAGGCTGGCCTTGATCTCAGCGTCCAACTCACATCACAGCAATCCTCCTGCCTGTGCCTCCTGAGTGCTGACATTACAGGTGTGAGTGAGCCACCACACCTGGCACTTTGGACTGTGGTACTGTTTGCTGCTGGACATGAGTCTCCATGCCCAGTATTATATGTAGTTACTGGGGGATCGAACCTGGACCCTTGCGCTTGGAAGACAGGTGCCAGAACCACTGAGCTAAATCCCTAGCCCCATTAAAAACTTAATTAAACTAGCAGAAGTTGTAGGAAAAAAAAGTTGCATGGAAAAATATCCACAAAGACACAGATTTAAATCAAAGTTTTCAATAATCACAGAAAAAATAAGTGATTAAATTGATCAATTTAAAAATAGATTGAAAATAGGATGCTAGAAATAATGATGTGAGGTAAGCTCACCACTTTAAAACTAAAAGGAGGCTGGGCCGGGGAGTTAGCTCAGTGGTTCCGGCGCCTGTCTTGCAAGCGCAAGGACCCGGGTTCGATTCCCCGGTAACCACATAACAATACTGGGTGTGGAGACCCACACCCAGCAGCAACCAGTAGCACATACCAGTGCCGGGCGTGGTTGCTCACGCCTGTAATCCCAGCACTCGGGAGGCAGAGGCAGGAGGATTGTGATGTGAGTTTGAGGCTGAGCTCAGCGCCAGCCTGAACCACAAAGCGAGACCCTGTCTCCAAAAACCTAAAAAAAAAAAAAAAAAAACTAAAAGAAGGCTGTGTATATAATATAGCTCAGTGGTAGAACTCTTGCTGGGCATGTGTCAGGCCCTGCATTCAATCCAATGCAAAACAAACAAAAAACAAAATAAAATTAGTGCATAAGTATTAATAAGACATTTCAATATAAGGCACAGCATTAATTAAAAAGGATACTATATAGAAATAAAATCAAGTAGATATTCTATATAAATATTCAGTATAGCTACATAATATAAACTATAAATAAAAGAAATAGACAGTGTCATTTGTGATGTACTTGAAACTTGGGTGCTTAACATGACATCTTATATAAAATAGATACCTTGATCATAATGTACCTTAAAAATCTTGGCACTAACTTATTGAAGACCCCAGTTTGAGTTTAGATTCAATAGGCAAATTATTGTGTTACTTCAAGTTATGAATCTCTGGAATAAAATTATCTTTGGTCATATTTTCAATTGTGGATATAAACTGTATCAGAAAATTCTGGTTGAAAATTGAAAGAATCCCAAGTAAAATTTGTCTTGTTTCATTTCTAATTAACCATCTTAAAGAAATAACAGCTCCTCTCTACCTTATTCCTCAGTTTTCCTTCAACTAATCCCTGAATTCAGTTCTTATAATTTATGATCTACAAAATTTATCCCCAGAATTTGTTTTTCTCAAGGTGGATCTGTCCTAATGAAGATCTGTCTTAATTACTTTTCTCATTCCTGACACAAATACTTGATATCCACAAGTTAAAGGAAAAAAGTTTATTTTGCCTCACAGAGTTTATTTTGGCTGTCATAAAGTAGAGGTTTCAGTCCATATGCTGATGGCTCCAGGAAACAATGGCACAGCAGGAGAACATCACAGAGGAAAATCAGTCCATGGTATGGCAAGCGGAAGGCAGTGGGCAGCAAGCAGCAAGCCTCCCTGTCTCTTTTATTGTATCCAGGCTAAGAGCCTTTTGGGTGGTGCCACCCATATCCAAGACCTCTCTATTATCCATACCCAAAATTATGCTAAACCAATTTAGTTATCACATCCTTAATGCCAGTATCAAACAGCCTAATCCAGCAGCACATACCCCTGATCCAGCCACCTCCCAAAAGCCTGATCTATAAGCACATAAGGTTTGGGGAGTATATCTATAAGCCATAACAAAGTCCTTCATTTTAATGTTCCACTTGGTACAGAATTTTAAGGTATGGAAGTGGAAAGTCCCACTGGAGCTAACCTCTGTATTTAACATTCTTTGTGCTGATGTTCCTGTCGTAATATGAAGAAAGAAAATGATTGTTAGCCAAAAACACTATAATTATGAGAACTAGTAACTGGTAATGTATTCCATTTTTACCTTTGAAAATGTTTGTATAAAACTGAATTGAACCTAATGGTTTTAGACTAGAATCTGTCAGCATTTATTTGCTTTATAAAATAACCACACAGTCTGGCAGAATTTGGTATACTGGACAGCTTTTCTTTCTTGGGACTCAGAAGAACTTGGAGCCAGCAGGTGTGACTTCTGGGAAGTTCAGAGCAGTGAATTAAAGAGAGTCAGCTCACTGCTGTACCTGTGTGCAAGGTGCCTTCCTGAAGACCAGGCTGATGTTCCAGCTTTTTATAGGCTCAAAAGCCTCTCAGCTGTCCTTTAATCCTCAGTGGATAATGGCAACTGAAAAAAGCAAGGAATTGGCATGCTTTACTGGAAATACTCCAAAGAGACATTATAGACAAAAGTTATTGTAACTTAAAGTTGTGTTTAATAAAAGGGGACAAATGCTTAAAAGGTTTTTGGCACTTAGGATATAAAGACTACACAGCATTTAATGTTGTTGTACATATTAGACTCCTACTTTTCTCTTTGTTGTCCTGAGTTTATTGTTGTGCTTAGCCCTGTTTGGGGGCTAAGAAATTATGAAGAATGATAGATTTATCAGTAGTGTACAAAGGAGAAGAGGAAAAAGGTTTTCTCACATTATTGTTTGTTCCACAAGGTGCCCTTTAACTCCAGGAGAAAGCAGTGATGACCTAGTTATTGAAACTGGATTTTCTGTACCCTAAAACCAGAATTACTTGCTTACATAGTGCAAAGGGGGTGAAGCAGAAGAACCTGCTGTCCCACATGGAAGCAGGAATGGGACAGACAAGTCGAAGCACAGGTGGCATGATGGAGGGCAAATGGGGACCCCATAAATGGCCCAGAGTCCAGGAGAGGGTACTGTTAAAAGCTCATGTTAGTACAAATCTTGATGACGGACATAATATTCAGAGGACTATTCTCAGGAGGAAGAGTCTAGCGAAAGCAAATAAGAGCACTCTCTTCTAGAATCTAGAGGAACCAGAGATATTGTGGAAGCTTCTCAGATAGAGGTTTGGGCACAGAATGCAAAATATGACCTTAGTTACCAGAATTGTTTGCCAATTGGACTTGCAACTCAGAAATGGTAGAAGAGAACTGCAGGGGCACATTGTACTGGCCACTCAAACATCTTGAGTTCAACTTGTTGGCCTACAGCCATGATTTTCAGATTTAGAGTCATTACATCAAATGAATCTTATACAAAGGCTAGTAAACAAACCTAAGCAAGGCATAGTTCATCTGCTTTGAGAGGGCAAGGGATTCTAGTACCCTGTCATCTGGCATGCCTTCATCTTCCATGAGCTCCCGTTGTACCTTGACTTTTCTGCTCCTACAACCCATTAAATCTTTTCTCTCTAGACCCAAGAGTAGCCACAGGATTGAAGACAATAGGTAGCCTGGTTATAAAGGAAGCTGGGGAGGATCTAGGTGTGGGGAGCCTTCTAGGAAGACTAAAGGCCATGACCATGGTAGTGTGATTATTTTACATCCACAGCAATCATTAAACCTCAATTGCAAATCACCCTCCCTGTGCCTTACCAAGTTGATAGCGGTTGCTGAACTTTGTTCCTTTACTAAGATAAAGTAAGAAAAGTAAGAATAGAAAAATGAGTTTCACTCATTCTTTCATTGAATTAGGTGGTGAATATTCAGTAAAGGTTAATCTCTCCTGCTTTCTCCTCTCCCCCTTCCACCATAATCAGAAATTCTTTTTGTGGGTTTAATGCAAATACGTCTGGGAAGCACATTGAGATTGAGCATTTGTCTGTGTGCACTAATGACATCACTTCCACCAGACACATAGAGCTGATTTCAATAAGTACAAGCTAGGGAAAGAAGGCAGAAAGTGTGAGCATTGTGGCTGCCAGTGTAGTTTAAAAGGCTCTCAAGGGAGCAAGGACAAGAGAGATGAAGTTTTACATGAACACATTTACAGCCAGGAAGGTGGCATATTAGAAGGTGACATGTGTCTGGCTGTCCCTCCAAAGCCTCATATGGTCATGGTCGTAGGTGGAGCTTTTCAAAAGTAGGTTTTGATTTAGTGTATAATGCTGGAATTAAGTGTGGGTTGCTGAGATTAAGGGTATGTGTTTACTAAGTCCATTGGTTGGTTTGACATAGTTCTGGGTGTGGATAATAAGAAGACTCAACCAAAAAGCGAGTAGCCTGGGAAGGATAAAAGAGAGAGGCAGGTTGTTGTAGCTGCTGTTTCTTAGCTACTTCACTGCTTTGCTCCTTGCTGCCTACCATGAAGCATTTCTCCTCTGCCATGCCACTCTGCCTGGAGCAAGCCAACTATGATCTGAAATCTCTACAAATTGTGAGCTTCAGTAAGCCTTTCCTACCTTAACTTTATTTTCCCCCCTCCCTTAATTTTATATGTCAGATATTTTGCCTCAAAAAGAACAGTAAGACATTCATGATGTTTTGTTTGCTTGACTTCTGGCTAAAATTGGTGGTTGCATAGGCTGAAGAGGATTGCCTCAAGTAGGAATCCCCATAGTAGCCCAAATAATCCTTATGTCCACTTGAAAAAGTGATCAGGGATTCTGCGTGAGTCCACACTAAGCATGTCTGGTCTCATCCTGTGCTCCACGTGTTGCACATCTCACTCACTTTGCATCTTCTCCCATTCCATACCCGTGAGTCCCGTCTTCTGTCTTGACATTACATGTCCACTCCTGGTCTTATGTCTGTAGTAGTCCTTTGGGGTATTATCCTACAGCTTTTTCTGAGTAACTGTTTAGACCTTCAAATGTTTGTACAGAGAAGGATTTCTACCCCAAATGACAGTTAATGTCAAGCACTAAACTGGTGTTTTTTTTTTTTTTTTTAATTTTCAAAAGTAATTAAGATGTCACCCAAAGTATCATCTCCATTTGAGACTAGTAGGTTTTTCTTGTCTAGAAAAAAGAGATGCCAGTCTGTCCCCAGCTCAAAGGAAAGTGAGAACCCAAAAGGCTGAAAGGTCACATGTTCTTTTACTGCTTTCTTGCATTTTTTAATTTCCTTGTTTAAGGTACAGTGAGAGCACATAACCATTTATTGAATTTCTGTATTTCCACATCGCTGTCTCTCATGAACTTCTGAATAAATTCACCTCCCAACCTCTAAGAAGTGAACTAGATGTTATGGATTCCTGCTAGATAGGCTACCTGTCTGTGCAGTTGGCTTAGTATGAGGAGATTTTCCTTTTGATTTTCCATAGGCTTCAATAAGAATAAAAGAAATTGCCCAAAAAAGGCAAGGATTTGTGTCCAAAATTTAAAGCATGTTTAATATTTATAGACTTTTAACATGTACATTTATGTTATTATTGAATCAAAACAAAAGTTAATATATGAAAGCAACAGGAGTTTGAACCAGTTTTTTTGAGGTCTTAGCTCTTTGCTGTTGATTTGTTGTTTGGATGTTTCCAGGCTGGTCTTGAGGTTATGAGCTCAGACAGTCTTTCTGCCTCCACCCTCTGAATAACTGGAACTTTTCCCACCATACCTGCTTGAGTTTCCTTTTGTATCGATTTTATTTTAGTTTCTTTACCTCTGTATTAATAATGGTGCGTGGTTCTAGGGGTTGGGAAAACTAGCTCTCGTTGAATAGTTTTGGGTTTTTGGAAGGCAGTAGACCACAGCACTTAATTCTCTTCCAAGATCCCACTATGATGATAAGGGAATTTTAATGGGTCAGAAAAAAATAAAGAAAACAAAAGAACAAAACCCTTGAACAAACATAATGGAGCAGGAGTAAAGTGTTGGTAACTGAGTTAGCCTCAATCTGTAGTGTATGTGGAGCTGAGTAAGAATGCAGTCTGTCTGGACCTCGGCCCAGCTGATTAAAAATGCCAGGTGAGGGCCGGGGATATAGCTCAGTGGTTCTGGTGCCTGTCTTGCAAGCGCAAGGGCCCAGGTTCAATCCCCGGTAACCACATACCTACACTG
>PVIR01032620.1:0-18633 GCA_004026965.1 Petromus typicus
CAAATCAGAAAAAGAGAGAGGTTTCCCAGGAGGAAGGAAGGAGACAGACCCAGGGAACTGCATTCTCCCACCACGCTTTCCCTCCTACTTAGCTATAAACTCATCAATGGACTAACCCATGGTGCGTATCACATGTCACAGCCCAAGTCACCTGCCGGAAGTCCCATCTCAGAGGCTTTGGGGGGGGATATCATGATATAAACCATAACACAGTGTGTGTGTGTGTGTGGGGGGGTGTTGAACTAAATGTACATTACAGTCCCAAGAACTTCACAGTGAAGGAATTAAAACTGTAGGAGTTGGAACTGGGGACATTTCCAGCATGAGAACTTCATCTCCACGTCGTTTCTTATTCTGTTTGGAAAAGCCACTGCAAGGAGATCCTCTCACACCATTTGGCTTTTGTTTGATCTGGTCTGTAAGCCAGTGCAAGCTAGGGCTGCTCTGGCCCCCTTCCCGGTGCTGCTCCCTCCAGCTGTGCTTGCTGCTGCTCCTGAGACGCCCAAGCCTCTCCCCTTCCCTCCTCGTCACCACGGTTGCTTTCAGATGCTATGTTTGGCACTGACCATCGGAGCTCAAGTGAGGCGCTTCTGCTTTTTCCCTGCCTCTGCAATCAAGGGGTATCATGAGATCACTAAGCTTCTCTTAGGATCCATGCACTTACTTGCTAGTAATGCTGTTTGTAGGGTTATGGAGTTGCACTGCACAGGAGTCCAATTCCTTTACATGAGTATTTGGCAAAAACTCTTCAAACGTTCTTGCATATCACCAGCACCCTTCCCTAATTCCTGCCATCACATGGTTTTTTGATATTTATAAAGTTTTACTATTTTAATGATTATCTGACAAAGACTGGGTTAGACAATCATGCTTGTGCAATCAGGATGTTATTTCTAAGCTGTCCTGGATCAAAACTGTCCTCTCATGGGCACGAACACCATACGCTAAGAAGAGTCACTGATGTGCTAAGAAATAATAATGGGCACTTTCTGCCCTCTCCTAAAATTCAGTCATCCCCTGATGTGGCTTCTTCACCCTTCGCCGTTCTCTTGCCTTAGTCAACACACCCTCCTTGGCTTAGGGTGCAAATCACTACAACAATGCAAGGAACCATAGAGATAGGTAACCTTATCTGGTCCTATTCTTGCTCTCTAACTTCAGTTCATCTCAGAAAAACTTTGAATACCAAGCTTGACAGGGTCCCTGGTAATGAGGAGACATACTAACACTCAAAGCTAACATCTGCTTTCTGCACAAGTTTTTCCTCTCCCTCTATTTCCTATTTCTGTCCATTAGGGCTTGAAACTTCTAGTCCCTTCCCTCCACATTCAGTTACTGTGCATCTGTTCTACCTGTAACCTGTTTATTGAAATTGTTTTACTTTAAATATCCTGTTTCAGGTTCCAATCGTTCCTCACCCTAAAAACTGACATAATTTTATGACTTGATTTCTGGTTTCTGTTTCTGTCTTCTCTGAAACTTTCCCTCTGATGGATGACACATCCTAAAGAAGACAGAACTATACATTCCTTTTCTCAGGAGCCTTTGTGGCTCATTGGTCATAGGCTACAGTCAACCTCCTCAGTATGCTGTCCCAGGCCCCGTGGAGTTCTCTGAACTCTTTGCTAGTCTCCAAATAGCCTGGTATTCAAACATTAATCTTCTGCTCAGAGGCTTTTTGCTGTTTAGTCTATTGCTTCACAAACTGTTTTTAGTCTCCAAACACTTACAACTGGTCAGTGATGCAATAAGTATGCGAAATCAACAGTCAGGACTTAAAACACGTATGCAATTCGACAAAGACATTTTACATTTGGTAAGCCTAATATTTTAAAAACAATTGAGCTTACATTCTATATCCTATTTTTTAGTAATTCATTTCCATTGTATTTTACATAAGTAGTATTCTGTGCTGGATTTAAAGGCCTGGCCCCTTCCTGCAGAGGAGTTGAGAAGGGTGGGTAATGCTGTCCATTCAACCCTTGTCCTTAGGAAAGAGTCAGCAGTGGAGACCAAGTCCGTCCTTCCTGCACCGGCTCAAGTGACACTTTCTCTGTGAGTTTCTCTCTAACTGTCCAGCTCACAAATGACTCGCGTGGTTGTCTATGTGCCCACAGCACTTTGTTTACCTCCCTGTGACATGTACCATATGACATCTTCTGATGCTCTACAAATCTCTCCTCCTTCCTAGAAGATTGGTCATTGAAGGCAAGAATCCTTAGGCAAAACAGATCTACCTTAAGTGTCACTGAGTAAAAAAGTTGTAGTAGAGGGCCTGGGTTCGATCCCCGGTTAACCACATATAATACTAGATGTGGAGACTCATGCCCAGCAGCAACCAGTACCACATACCACAGTGCCGGGCGTGGTGGCTCATGCCTGTAATCCCAGTACTCAGGAGGCAGAGGCAGGAGGATTGCTGTGATATGAGTTTGAGGCTGAGCTCAGGGCTAGCCTGAACCACAAAGCGAGACCCTGTCTCAAAATAAACAAACAAACAAACAAAATAAAGGTGTAGTAGACCAAGTGAAAAAACATGAGAGATGCTTTCTGACTTTACATATGAGGAAAGTGCTGAGAGTGAAGCCTGAGTTCCTAAGTTAGGACCTACCTACCTTTCCACCTCCTGTCCTCACCTACACTTCACAGTGGGGAGAGGCCTGCCTGTAGCCAGTTGACACCTGGGGCTGTGTCCATGCTGTGCCTTCGGTTGAGACGCCTTTCCCTGCTCAGTACTTCTGTGTATGTCAAGACCTGGCTCAAGTGTCCTTCCCCTGGGCTTCAGCTCTCTCTGTCCTACTTCCGCCCTGTGAGGCTCTTATTGTACTAAACCAAAACAATCTTGTCGGTGTCTCTCTTCTCTGTCCCTTGACACTAGCACGGGGACAACAGCTTATCAATCTTTGTGCCCTCAGTGCCAAACACAGGACATGGCAGCCACACTGTTAGTCTTCAAGACACTATTTATTTCAACCAAAGTTCATTCTGAAATACAGGAGGAAAAAAACCTCAAACAATTACTTGTTGATAAGAAGAGATACCATGCTAGTCAAGGCCACCGGAGAAAGGTCAATTTAGTTTAGACTGAGAAACTGGTGATTGTAGATTAGAAAAACATTAGAAAGCATGATTAAAATCAGTTGTTTTCTGTGGGAATGGATACTTTCTTTTGTTATGGAATCCTGCAATCAAAGACTGAGATTTTGAATCAAACATTATTTTAATGAAAAAATCTTGGTATTAATTGAGAAAGAGTTTCAAAAATGAGGACCTTATGATGGTAGAGATGGAACAGCCAAGAACGCAAAGACAGCCACAGCAGCTACCTAAACAGAGAACAACGATACGCACGGACGGCAGCAAAGCTGGCAGAAGTAATTCCTGGTCCTGAAATCTCGACCCTGCCAGTTGGCTGAGAAAGTCATCTCAGAAGATAATGTGCTTGTTTCTGGCCAGAGTTTGTGTTGCTCAGCAGGAAAACACTCATATTTTGGGGGTTACACAGCAACCTCAGAGATGCTGGAAGGTTTCGGTGAACCAGCGCCACATAGGCCCTGCAGAAAATTGCCAGCGGGGGACAAGTCAAGCCTCCTGCTCAAGCAACAATCTGAGGTTCTGTATTCTATAGAAAATCCTGTCCACTGTGGGCCAGCAGCAGTGTTTTTAAGGAGTCCTAGCTCTCTAAAATGGACCTGAGAATAATTCCTCTAGAGATTAAAATTAAAATCCAGCAAGAATAGCATTTGAAAGTATTGTGTTAGCATTGGATAATGACATAGATTTTTTTTTTATGAATATGGGTATCATTATGGTTTATGGAATGTAGGAGTGGAAGATAACAGGGTTGCCATAGTAACAGGAACCTTAGCTTTTGGCTCAGACACCTGCAACACTGGATATATAATTGAGGAAAAGTTATACTATCTTTCTAATCTTCAGTTTCCTTATTTATAGAATGGGAAAAAAATCTATATTTTGTAGGATTATCAAAATAACTCATTTAGATAACTATCTTAATTTCCCGATTACCACATGAAGAAAACAGTATTTCCAAGGCTATTCATTATTATTACAGAAATTAAGTAGCACAAGGGTGTAAAAAATACCTGACTGGGTCTCTGGCTCGCAGTCCCGGCTGACAAATTTCATTAAGCACAGTGAAAGTAATGGTGAATCTAGTTCTCTGGGAGAGAACACTGTGTGTTAGACAGCTTCACACAACCTGACTTAATCTTCATCACTGTCCTGTTATGCGTCATCCCCGATACACAGAACCTGGCAGCCTGGCGCTGGCCCTATGGGTCACTGAGTGGTGACCGTGAGGATGACAACAATGATGACAAGGACAATGGAGAAAGGGGATGATGATGTGTCAGTGGAAGCACCTAGCAGAAGGCCTAGTAAATGCTTGCTGTTACTGAAATGCAAGAAGTATTTGTAACAATCAGGTCAAAAAAAATTTTACTATTATGTAAGCCTCTTTTCTCTATCTTAGATACACAGAATACAAAGTTCTTAGAGACGGTTATTCTATTTGAGGATATTTAATGATTTACTAGTCCAAACGCTTTAAAACACATGACGATTTCTTGTTTTCCTTCCGTGTAACCTCATGTATTGCTTTCACCTGAGCCTTTCCCAACTCTTTTTTTTTTTTTTTGAAAGCTGAAAGTAAAGCTGGCCTCGAGCACTGTGTTGGGCAGGAGTCTTTCCTTAATCATAACCTCATTTCTAATGCACGCTGGAGCTGTGTGATGCATGGTGGAAAGTTACAACAGTGGATTTGACTTCTCTCCTTTCTGTTGATCCTATAAACATGATGCTATTTATTTTAAAGGTCTGAAGTGGGGATCTGAAAGTAACTCTAAGTAACTATAGCATGGTGCCCAGTGAACGCCAATCAAAACATTAACCGATACCAGTTAATCTGGTTAATTAAATGCACTTGTATCCCTTTTCGTACCATTAATCTTCAGACAGTCTCTGCTCTCCCTGGGTACAGCCTACCCATGTTGTATGTTCTCATCTAAGGTCAGACAACACATAATCTGGTGCCCATGCCTATGCCAGCCTCTTCTTTCTCATCACTGCCTTTTTTCTGATTTTTTTTTTTTTTTTTTTTTTTTTTTTTTTTTTTTTTTTTTTTTTTTTTTTTTTTTTTTTTTTTTTTTTTGAGACAGGGTCTCACTTTGTGGTTCAGGCTGGCCCCGAGCTCAGGCTCCAACTCACATCACAGCAATCCTCCTGCCTCTGCCTCCCGAGTGCTGGGATTACAGGCGTGAGCCACCATGCCCAGTACTGTGGTGTGTGGTACTGACTGCTGTTGGTGTGAGTCTCCACACCCAGTATTGTATGTGGTTACCCGGGGATCGAACCTGGATCCTTACACTTACAAAACAGGCACTGGAACCACTCCTGTCTGTTCATACACTTCTCCGTCAGGCACTCTGCTCCTTCTCCTGGCTCCTGTACTTGCTGACTCCTATTCCGGCCCCCTAACTACCTGAGAAACCCTTCAGCACTTCTCAGCAATGAACTCAAATGTTATATTCTCCCATCCCATACCATCACATGCATACTTCTCAGTGAAGCATAAGGAAATTGTCTTCTTTTTTTCCCCTGGTAGTGAGGATCAAACTCGGGACCTTGTTCTTGTCAGGCAGGTGTAGTGCCACTGAGTTCTATCCCTAGCCCGGAAACTGTCTTCTTTGATGGAAGTGAATATAAATATTTACATAATTTTACATATATACTTATTATCTGGTTGGTGTGGATCAAGAAATAAATGGATGATTAAATTATACTAGCTTCTGGTCTTAGTACAAATCCTACCGGTCATTACTTCCCCTTCCGAACTACCCATTTCAGCCCTCAGTTGACGACTGCCCAGTTCTAAAGCTCAGAGCCCTCAGAGTTTCCAGTTGTCTCAGTGCCCAGGGCACTTGTCAGGCTGATGCGTATAGGAAAAAATTCTATCATTCACTGTCATGTTGTTTATGTAGTTTACATAAAATCTTATGGCATTTTTGTTCTATATTAACTGAACACAGATTTTAAAGCAAAAAATAAAAGGCTTAATTTTTACATTCCACAGATCTTAAAAAATTAAGAAATTCAGCAGTTAATTATCATGAAGACCTTTCTTTTTAGAAATGATAGAACTTTTCCTCATCTCCCGACAGAGCTTAGATCTATTAATTAATTAATTAATTGATTGATTGATTGAGGCAGGGTCTTGCTTTGTTGTGCAGATTAACCCTGAACTCACTATATAGCCCAGGCTAGCCTCAAATTCATGGCAATGCTCCTACCTCTGCCTCCGAGTACTAGGATTACAGGCATGAGTCACCACATCTGGCAAATTAGACTTCTTTTTTTTTTTTTTTTTAAGGTTTTTTTTGAGACAGGGTCTCGCTTTGTGGTTCAGGCTGGCCCTGAGCTCAGCCTCAAACTCACATCATGGCAATCCTCCTGCCTGCCTCCCAAGTGCTGGGATTATAGGCGTGAGCCACCACGCCCGGCACTGGTATGTGGTATTGGTTGCCGCTGGGGTGAGTCTCCACATCCAGTATTGTTATGTGGTTACCGGGGATTGAACCCGGGTCCTTGCGCTTGCAAGACAGGTGCCGGAACCACTGAGCTATATCCCCGGCCCTAGACGTTTTTAAACATGAGGCTTCCCCAGCATTTTTGGATAAAACAATAGATTAGAACTTCTAACTCCAAATATTTTGTAAAAACAATAAATATTTCTTCAAAAGAGCAAACAAGAAGCAAAGAATCAAAAAGGAAAAGGGTAAAACTGAAGGTAGCCAATTTCAAACACTTCATGGAAAAGAAATACCAGATTCCCTGGCAAAGATAAGAAGCTTGTTGTGATATGATATGACTCCTCCCCCTGTCCCTTCTTCCTGAAAGGAGGCTTTGCTTTCTTTAGACAAAATCAGTTTCTTCATGTTTTTAGGGAATATTTAACCCTTCCTTAATTATTTGTGCAAACAGACAGAAGTAAGAGTCTCGGCTTAGGAAATACTGAAGAGTCTGAACCCATATTTTTAGGAACAGGGGCAGTATCCCCTGGTTCTCGGGCGCCAGGCAAGGCTGGGCCAGGAGAGGGGGAGGAGGAGAAGCCGGCATCACAGAGGGCACCATGGGTGCCCCAGCATGCTCCTTGCTTCTTCTGTGACAGCAGTATGATTTGTAGGGAGAAATCCCACTTGTAAATTTCCAGCAGAGATGAGATGCTCATAGATCTTCCCCAACAGGAATCAGGAAATTGGATATCTGCTAGGGCTACCGGCACAAATACTGCTTCCTGGATGGGCGGAAAGGGTGGGCAAATATTTTTCCTTGGAGAACTTAACTAGGAAAGGCAAGGGACAAGCCTACAGATTTATTCAGCACTTTGGCCCTGATTAACTTTTTCTGATTGACTGATTAGAGGTCAGGTAACTTTCTCCAGCAGTTGTGGGATGTTTCCAGGTTTGGGTTGAGATTATTTTCTTGTCCCATAAATGTGAGATTACCTGTAAGTTATCCAGGACGACTCGGAGGGAGCGCACCTGTCGTCGAACAGCATTGGAAAACCTTTCATAGGTGGCAGCATCGTATTCACTCATCTGAATCTCCTTTAGCCTGAAACCAGGGGAGTGAGAGACAGCAGTTTACATCATGTCCACGTGGGTCTTTCACTTGCATTTCTCTGCTGCCGCAACTACAGCAAATTTGTCTGTAACTCGGAATGACTTTGGTTCTCCACGGATGCTCCAAATTCAAAAGAGGTGACTGCACCGTGGGGTGCTGGTAGATGACAGCATGGTGGTGGGGCCGATTCACAGTTTATTTTAGTATAAATATCTCACTGTTGTCAAGCTAACACAGTGAGGTCACTGAAGAGTGAGTTGGAAAAAAATGTGCAGAACTAGCTTTCATGAGTCGGTATGAATCATTGTAACATTTCCTTGTTATGTCCTGAAGACATGTGATGCCAGCAGCCGAGCAGTTCACGTGGCAGATTCCTAGGAGAGTTCCCGTGGGTTGTTTTTTAAGACTGAGGTCAGGGGCTGACCAAGATGACCATTTAGGTCAAAAGAAAGTGAGTCACGTGTTGCTATGTATAAGGTATGATTTTAAAATACAGTGAATATTAAATTAAACTTTTCTTACACATTGCTATGAATTCCCCTCAGTATATTTTTATCTTTGAATCTCCACACAATGCCTGGCACACAGTGGCACTTAATAAATGTCAATGGGTAACACTTTGAAAACCCTATCTAAAGGTAAATACTGACAAGGCCAGTGGAATATTTTAATAGTTGTTTCCCAAGGTGCCCTTCCAGATCTTATTAACTCTCTCTTCTGTGTAACAAAAAAGAGTATATGTGAAGGACTTCAGTGCCTCACAAATCCTGCTGACAGAAGCTGGGCACAATGGACACAGCAGGAACGCAACTGCTGTCTCATGTCATGCACAGGAAGTCTATGTATTCTCCCAGAATGACGAGAGAACAGGGCCGATGGGGAAAAATGCAGATATAGCTTGACCTTGTTAAGGGTGAGCTTATATGTAGAAGGATAAAGGAAGGAAACATAAATATGCATATATAAACACATGTACATATACATGTAGACATATTAATATACATGAAGTGATTAAAATGATACATCTTTAAAATTTTTAAAAATTTTACTAAGGTAAAAGACACAAAATATTCCCCTCACTTCAGACAGGCTTATGTTACCATTCTTGTGACTCTGAAGCAGTTCTGGAAGTCCTGTTTCATGAGTGTCATTAGTTGTGCTGTCATGGCTACCTTAATGTCCTGAACTGATTTAAAACATTGATCTTTCATGATGACTTTGACTTTGAGAAGTCACGCAGGGCCAGATCTGGTGAATGGTGGATAAGGACACATGACTGTATCTCTGTGAACATGAGATGGCAGTCGACAGCACCATTCACTGTATTTTTTTTTTTAAATCACATTTCACAAAGATACCCAAAGGGAGAGATTCCAGAGCTCCTTCAGGAGGGCGCAAGAATGAAGGCATAAGACTGCAAAATAAGGAAGAATATTCTGAGGGGGATTAATGGCAAAGTATCTTTTACTGTGATGAATTTTTAAACTTTTAAATGCTTACCATATATCTGATCACACTGCTCACACACATTCACATATGTACACGTTATATATAAATATATGAATATTCATATGTCTGTGTATAAAGATCTATATCTACACACATATACTGTATACATGTTCACACACACACGGCAGTTCATGAATCACACTGAGCAGAATGGTCTTCACGGGCTACTTTTGTGTGATCACGCTGCAGCCCAGAACATATCACATACTGTTTTAATTTTGCAGAAATCCAGAAGTCATTCCAGAACGTGTCAGCTTTCTGAATGATTGCCTCCATGCTGCTCAAAGTGGCTAACAAATTCTGAAGGATGAAGACTGGAGAGGAGGAACGGAGAAACCTGAGCTTCTGGACCAAACAAGCTTCCCATTGTTAATATTCTCAAACCTACAGAGCGAGCTGCAAATGCTGCTCTCTGCTTTTTGTATACTCTGATCAACACTGCAGGGTACAGCCGCTTCACACCCTAGCAATCTATGCGGATAAGCTGCACTTTGTCAGCACAGTATATTTTTAAAGCGTATATTTATTGTTATGTAAGAGTCTGGGAATTTTAGTTTTCATTTTACTTTTCTTACAGGTTAGACTTAAATACTATAATTCTGAATCTGTTATGAGGAAAACATACATAAGATGAGATTCATTGTGTGAGGTTGATTAGTTTTGCAAACAGCAGTGGATGCAGTTTCCATCGCTGTCTACCCTTTTCTTTTTTTGAAGACAGGGTCTCACTTTGTAGTTCAGACTGGCCCTGAGCTCACTATGTAGCTCAGGTAAGTCTCAAACTCACAGCAATCCTCCTGCTTCTGCTTCCCAAGTGCTAGAATTAAAGGCGTGAGCCACTACGTCCAGCCCTGTGGTCTGTGGTTCTGAATGCTGGTGGGAGTGAGTCTCCACGCCCGGCACTGTTGTATGTGGTTACTGGGAATTGAACCCAGTATGAACTTCAGATATGTACTTGCAAGCCCGGAAATGGAACCACTGAGCTGCAGGTGCTGGAACCACTGAGCTAAAGCCTCAGCCCCCAAATGCTTTTCTAAGTGTATACAAGAACCTCACTATGTTATTCACCTTTTGTTGGTGAAATGTTTCTGTGATATTTTATACATGACAGATGCTTGTTTCCCTCTGCTAGTCTGCCTGAACCAATAAATTTTTGTCATAGAGCAACAAATATCTGGCATAAAACCAGACACAAGTGGATGCTAACTACATGCTACACTGATGATGTGAGGAACCATGAGGTTCGTTAGGGCAGCATGTTCTGCCCGATGGCCGAGACCAGTCAATCAAGCGTGAAAAGTTGATGCCTTTATAGTCAATCCTGCACACCCTTAGGTTTTATATCTGCAGATTCAGCCAAGTGAGATAAAAATATTTGAAAATAAAATTGTACCTTTATTGAACATGTACAGATGATTTTCTTGTTATTATTCACTAAACAAAATAGTATATCAACTATGTAAGGGGCATTTACACTGTGTTAGATATAAGAAGTCATTGAGAGATGAGGGGTATGTGGGAGGACTGGGGATATAACTAAGTTGTCCACCCCTTTCGCAGCATGCTCAAGGCCTCAGGTTTGACCTCCAGCACCAAAGCAAAAACACTTACAAAGAGCACAAGGGAGGATATGCATAGGTTACATGTAAGTACTAAAGGATTTGAGCATCTGCAAATTTTGTTATCCTTGGGGGCAGGGTTGCAACTTCCCATGGATGCCTAGGGATGGCTGCTAAAGGGTGACTACTTAAGGTTAACACCATTGCTCATAAATGCATGTGCATTATTCATTCCTTACAGTGTTCAGCAGGTACCAGCTTCTGTCCTTATAGAATTTATAGTCAGTAAAGCAACAGTCAAGTATTCACATAAGTAATAAGATGGGAAAAAGTGAAAATGGTTATGAGAAAAGGTATTGGGTGCTACAAAAGCACGAATAACAGGACCTGGCCTCATTCTCCAATGCTCAGACTGGCAAATGTAGCTTTAAAACTAATTATTTAATGGTAGTAAAAATTACTACCTTCTAAAGGCATGATAATAGTATTCTGTTTATGGTTTTTAAAGTTGTACTCTAGAGAGATACACTCTGAAATATTTAAGATGAAATAACAGAATATCTTAGATTAGATTGAAAATCTGTGATACAGACAGGGAGTCAGATTTTTCTTCTAGAAACTTGGGGGTCAGGTGTATAGAATTCATTATATATTTTCCTCTATTTTTGTTTTGTGGAAGGTCTATAATTAAAACTAAAGAGAAAAATTCCATTCAGCAATACTAAAAGGAATCCTCATCAAATGGGATGAGAGTACAGTTTCTTTTTTTTGAGACAGGGTCTTGCTTTATAGTTCAGTCTGGTCCTGAGCTCAGCCTCAAACTCATGGCAATCCTCCTGCCTCTGCCTCTCTTGTGCTGGGATTACAGGTGTGAGTCACCACGCCCAGCACTGTGGTGTGTGGTACTGGTTGCTGCTGGGCGTGAGTCTCCACGCCCAGTATGGTATGTGGTTACTGGGGAATCGAAACCAGGCTCTCGTGCTTGCAAGACAGGCGCTGGAACCAATGAGCTAACTCCCCGGCCCAGCAATAGGGTTCTTAACAGAAACAGGCTCCCTATCCCTAGTGGCCATCAGAGAAGGGGCTGTGATTTGTAGCCAGGTGCCGCTGCAAGTCACTGTGAGTGACTTTTGTGACAAAGCACTGTACCTGCCGGTCCACTTAGAACACACTCAGATGGAATACAAACATTGGAGGGCTTAAGTTTCGCAACAATAACAACACATTAGTTGGGGTAGGGAGAACAATATATATGTAGTTGTTTGATTCTTTTCCTACACCTACACTTCATTATTCATAGGATGTATTCAGCAGTATTTTAATTCCAACAAGACTCTTTACAATAGTATAATTTTTCTCATTTCTTTCCTTTCCTCCTTCCCTTCTCTTTCTTTCTTTGTTTCATTCTTTCTTTCTTCCTTCTTTCTGTCTTGAACAATTGCAACTATTTTCAGTCCTAAAATAGTTATTTGTTCTCATCAATTTCTTGAAAGGAAAACAGAAGGAAGTTCCATATCTTGAGAAGAGCAAATTTGGGCATGGTGAGAATAATTAGATTGCCTCACGTCACCAGGAAGCCAGTAGAAGGACTGAGGGCAACCCTCTAGCCCCCAGTGCTGATGCTGAGTGTGTTACTCCCCTGCCCCATCGTGCCTCCGAGGGTCCTGACGCTCACAGGCTTTCCTGAGGGTGCGGCAGGCAGGGCCTGCCTACTTGTCTCTATTGTTCTGTCCTGTTTACTTGCAGGATGCGAAAGCACAGCACGTAATGTAATACCAGATGTTCTACGTGGGAGGAATTTCATAACTCAGTGTACTTGAGTGTGCTTTTTTCTAACTACACCCAGCTCCTTTCATGGAGTGCAAACATGTAAATCAGCTTTCCAAGCGATCGCCAAGTCTCTCGGTCTGCAAGGAAATACTGCTGGTTCTTTGGTATTCTTCACTTTTAGATGAAGAATACATGTAAATGTCAAGTAAAGGCATCCTGTGGTTCTTCGCATGTTTAAAATGGGGCCAAAGTGATGGGAACAACTGTGGAACGTCCGCAGAGCACTGGCTGTTGGGGGTGGATCTCAAGGCTCTGCCCTCTTACCTCTCAGAGGTGTGATTCTGTTCACCTCTGCGTGCTCACTCACTCTGCCACTGCCACAGCCCATCCTGCTGCCCGTTTACTTTTCCTTTCCTAGCACGTGTTAGCTCTTCTCTTCTCATTTCCAAGTCATGCTAGGCCTGGGCCCACTGACACAGTCCTTCCCTGCACTGCTAGAGCGCACAGCCTCTGTAACTCTAGCACTCAGCAGTGCGCGACTGCGTCCTCGTGTCATGTGTGTGTGTCTGTGTGCATATGCACTCATCACCAAGGCGCGAAGGGAATGCCCACCTTTGTTGAAATGCTCTCTGGCCCATCTCTCTTGCAGCTCTCTTGACCTCCTCGGGAACTGCATCCTTCTCAGCATCAGAGAGCTGGTAGACGGGGTGGCCTGCATCCAGGCGGTAAGGGCCTCCTTTGCCCCCTAGCCCTGCAGTGTCTCTTCCTCCTGAAAAGGAAACATGAGAATCCAAATGTTAAGTCTGAACTTGACGATGAAACAAAGTCAGGTAATAGCTTTAAAACTGTCCTTTGAGGTATTTCATTGTACTTAGCTAGAAGTTAAACATTCACATTATCAGGCTAGGCATAGTGGAGTACACCTGTAATCTCAGTACTAGGGAGGCTCAGGTGCTGTGAGTTTGAGGCCAACCTGAACTAGATAGTGAGATTCTGTCCCAAAACAACAACTAATTCAAATTATCTTTATGAATACAAAAGTGTTCTATTTAGGATGATTTCCCCTTTCCCCATAAGTCTAAATCCTACCTCTAGTTAAAGGTGTGACCCTAATTCTGACACCTTACCTGAGGCTTCTTACTTACAGAAATAGTACTCCTGTGTACTATTTGTGGTCCTATAATATATGTTTATTTTTTTACACCAAATAAGTGATAAGATGAGATCACATTTTATCTATCATTGTACTGCCCCACGAGTGGCTTGCATGTTACACCTACTATATATTTGTTAAATAAATGAACAATTCTCTTCCATCACATATGCTATCTTATTTCTCCTTATATCAAAAGATAAGTTACAGATAAAATTTCTTTTGTTTTTTTAAATAATACAACTGATCCACAGAGAAGTTAAGTAACCTATTCATGACTTCGTATCAGTGACTTCCCCAAGATTTGAAGCCATGTATTACATCAGCTTTGACTTTTAGCCTTGAATACTATATAACAGGTAAACATCACCAGCCTTATATCAGTGTTTGAATAAAAAACCTGTTTACATGATTATAAGTATATGTCACATAATGTTACATAAAGATTTTGTGTTAAAAATGACAGTTAAGGGATTTAGCTCAGTGGTTCCCACGTTTATCTTGCAAGCTCAAGGGCCTGGGTTTGATCTCCAGTAACCACATACAACAATGCCGGGCATGGTGACTTAGGCCCACCAGCAATCAGTACCACATACCACAGTGCTGGGTGTAGTGGCTCACGCCTGTAATCCCAGAACTCTATGAAGCTCGCCTGGGCTAAATAGTGAGTTCAGGGCCAGCATGAACTACAAGCAAGATCCTGTCTCAAAAAAAAAAAAAAAAAAAAAGGATGTTAATGTCATTAAAGCCAGGTTGTAACATCACAAGAAGTGGTGGCAACATTGGATAACTAGAGAGAATTTGCCTTGTCTAAATACATTCAAATTCAAATTATTTTAAAACACTACATTAATACATCTTTTGACTAATCTGGCCTTTGGGCTACTGTTTTATTACCTCTGCTTTACAATGATTAGAATACTAGTAACTAGTTTCATTTGTTCACTCATACATAACTTGGAACCTTGAAAGACTATCTAATGTTAGAGGGAAAGTACAAGATTACACAGTATAGCATACTAATGTAGATAAGCAAGTGGCTTGAGTTTGAATCCTGAATGAATGAATACATATGTATATATGTATACGTATATGTATATATATGTATATGTACACTAATATATAATGCTAATATATATAATGTATATTATATATATATCCCAGAACTGTCAAGAAACTAAAATTCTTAATAAAGTATCTTAGAGGTATATAAACAACTGCTGGCTGCTCCTACAATGTATGTATAGTGAGTTAATTTCTATATTTGTAAAGTATGAATTTTGAAATGTTTTAGACTTTGGTTAAAGTCATATATATATATATAATAATTATAGTATTTTAATTCTTCAACAGAAGGCATCATATTTCATTTTTATGTAGATATACACGGCATAAAGTTCCTGTGGGATGTGTGTGATTCTTGGCTCCCACTCAAGGTCAGCCTATGGCAAGAGGGTAGTTGGTGGGCAGTGACAACAAGCTGTCAGTGGACAGGTGCTTCCGGGTCCTGATTCCCTCTCCCCAGGGGCCCTAATTAGGGACGAGTGAAAGCTTAGCGCCCCCTAGGCACCTGGATGTTATGGCTCAGCAGTCAGAGGCCGGTGTGAATGACGGCCAGAATGAATCTCTCAGGACAGTCACAGTAGGGTAGAGATGGTATGAGGACAGAGTTCGTCATGCTGTCTACTTCCTGGAGCTTTTAACTTGTACTGTTTAAATGACAATGCCTGCTGGACATTCAAAGATTATAAGGCACAACCTTAAAGCTAAGCTTTGATGTTCTAAACCAGTTGATCAGACAAGGAGGAAGATGGGCAAGGGCTGGGGGAAGGAGGGGCTTTGATGATAGAAAAGAAATCCAATTACTTGTTAGGCCAGAGCTAAGTTCAATGTAGAGAATTCTGAGAGAGGAAAATGACAGAGAAAAGATGAGGTGAAGTCAAGGAGCCTTGATAAATTGAAAAGTGAAAGGCTGGGGGAAACAAATATAGGGTCTTCAGTCTGGACAGATATTGGAGCTAGTGGATTCAAATTGGGCAACAAGAAGAATTTCACTCGAGTCATCCACTGCTGGGAAGCCTGCATCTGGACAGCTGGTCCTACTGCACATTCCATATAGATTAAATCTTCTTGGCTTGACGCTCACTTCCAGATCAAAGGACATTTCTAAAAATAACCTTTCTTTAAAACTGATGCTTGAAGAATAAACATAGTAGGCAATAAGTCCGCAGACCTACTTGATAGCACATTGTCTCAGCACAGAAACCCATTTCCTGCTGCTGTCAAGGTCAAGAGGTACAGACCATCCTAGGGGAAGGTGAAGTACAGAGCTCATGCCAGCACTCCTTACCGGTGAGATAAGCTCAGACAGTGCATGCAGTCTGGCCCTATTCCTACAGTCCAGCAGATGTGTCGGCTTCAGCTGCCAGGAGGGAAACGGAAGACGGCAGATATTGGAACAATGGTCCAGTCAAGCAGCCAAGAGGAAGGAGTGGACCACAACCATCCGTGCAAACTGTGACCAACCTTCTTATCTCTCAATCTTGCATCCTCAATATACTCACTTCTGACATGCGGAAAGCAAATACTATTTCTTCTTAAAGTGAGTTGCTTGAGAAAAAATTTATAGATTTCTGGCACAATCTCAAAAGCACAGAATACAAAACTAAGAATTAATACTTTAATCTTATCTAAATCTCACAGTGACCTGGGTAAGCACTTAACATCATCTCCCTTCTACTGGTGATATAACTCTGAGAGGGTGAGAATGGTCTGAAGTCATAGGGTGGCCAAGTCTGTGGAGATCCAAATGCTTGTTTTGATGTCAATGAGGGGCTGAGGTCAATAAATACTACTAAATATTGTAGAGACCAAGAAGGAAAGTTATCCCTGAAGCCCTCTTAGGGTTGGTGAGCTGGCCCAGTTGGCTCAGACCCCTCTGGAAGCCCAACTTGGAGAATGTCCATGCTACTAACCTGTTCCACCAGCCCAAGTATTGCCACCCACATGAGGCATGTTGTCTGGGTCTTCCTTCCCGTGCTTGGGGGAGCTCACATCTTCGCCACTGTCTCTGTTGATGGTTATCTGAAAATGGAGATTGAGACATCATCACTATCCTGTGAGGACACCAGGAACTACAAGACAGAAAGATGGATTGTTTTCCTGTAGGTCCTTATCTCATAACCTCAGGACGATAGATGTTGTTTGTATCTGGCAAAAACATTATCAGATTTAATATCCATTTAGTTGGGAAGGAGATAAATAATATTTTAAAGAATTTTTTTTAAAGGAGCTGGGCTGGATTTCAGCTTAAGAATTCTCCCATGTGGAACATGTTCTGAGCATTTAAATAAATATGAAATTTACCGGGGTGGAGAGGAACTTGAGAAAATGGATTTCTTTAGAGTAGGACATTTTCCCAGGGGTTTAAAGAATCACCCTTAGCTGATCCAGTGAGTCAGTAAATATATATCTATGCTTTTCATTTTCAAAGAAATGCTATTACTTTGAAAATGACATTTTATATAAAATATATAAAAAACAAAAACAGAAAAGTCATGTATATGTGGTTTAGTGATAGATTTATGTCTCATATATCCACATATTAAAAACTGCTTATTTATTTTTGGATCTATTTATGATGATATTTTGTAGAGCTCCTAATAAGATTTTTATTTTAAAACTACATTTATGATTCCTGCAAGTCAAAAAAATAAGTGGTACATTAGCACTCTGCTATTAGAGCCTGTCCCTGTTTCCAAAGTTCTTTCATTCATTTTTAAACAACAGAGCAGAAGATACAGACACACATAGACACACACACACACACACACACACACACACACACACTCAATCATGTAGAACAGTTCCAATGAAACTGTCAAGAGGTGTTCTTAAGGCTTGGGGGACAGGTTTCACTGGGACAGACTGGCCCACCCCCTCTACTTTCTAGAGGAAATTTTGCTCATTCTGCCTGTTTCATTTCTTGTGTGATCTTCCACTAATAAAGAATGTCCTATTATGAGATTCAACAACCACAGGTATCCACATAGTTACTTTCAGATATGGGATGATTATATGTGGTTGACTCCAATTATAGGACAACTTAGCAAAATGGTCCCTTATGAGGGAAACATTCTTATCATTCTTACTCTCATTGGTGTTACTCTACTAAATACTTGATGGATACCTCCTGCACAGTGCATATGCACCATAACGGTATAGGTCAAAGACTGGTTTACAACAAGTTAGTTTAATCACACTAGAATTAAGATGGGAAGCCCTCAATGATACTCATTAGTCCTGTGGAATTAGTTTGTACCCCTGGATACCTCCTTGATCAATAGGGTGATACATGCTGATGTTTGTTACAAGGCAGATGTGTCAAAAATATTGCTAAACCCACAATCTTACCCCATCTATGACATCAATGGTCTAAGAGTGTGTTTCACTGGTACGATCATTTGTCTTCTATCTTTGCCCTTTCCCTAAGATGAGAGTATGTCATACAACACATCTGGGCCTTGAATAGCTATTCTCAACAGATTTTAAACAATAGCTCAACTAGTCTCTCTCTCCTAAATGAAGAAGTGAAATTAATGAGACAAGCCATTTTTCAAAATCAGATGCCATCAGACATTCTAAATAGGAGTCCAATTGGAGTTTGTAATTATAAAAGCTGAATGTTTTGCATACATTTTGATACTTCTGCTTCTATCTCAATGGCCAACCAACATATTAAGACCATATTTGGGCTGGGGATATAGCTCAGTGGTTCTGGCACCTGTCTTGCAAGTGCAAGGACCCAGGGTCGATCCCCGGTAACCACATACAATACTGGGCGTGGAGAATCACACCCAGCAGCAACCAATACCACATACCACAGTGCTGGGTATGGTGGCTCACACCTGTAATCCCAGCACTCAGCAGGCAGAGGCAGGAGGATTGCTGTGATGTGAGTTTCAGGCTGAGCTCAGGGCCAGCCTGAACTACAAAGTG
>PVIR01032621.1:0-18509 GCA_004026965.1 Petromus typicus
GCCACAGGACAACACTTTAGCTTAAAATTTATTTTACTAGATAGACAGATACTCATTTGTGAGATGTACTTCAAGCACAGATGCTAATGAACGGTCTCTTGGGTCAGGTCAACTTCTAAATTTGTAATTTAAAAGAATAAAATCTAATAAAATGCTACTTTACAAAAAGATATCCTGGGGGGCCGGGGAGTTAGCTCAGTGGTTCCGGCGCCTGTCTTGCAAGCGCAAGGGCCCGGGTTCGATTCCCCGGTAACCACATAACAATACTGGGTGTGGAGACTCACGCCCAGCAGCAACCAGCACCACATCCCACAGTGCCGGGCGTGGTGGCTCACGCCTGTAATCCCAGCACTCGGGAGGCAGAGGCAGGAGGATTGCTGTGATGTGAGTTTGAGGCTGAGCTCAGGGCCAGCCTGAACCACAAAACGAGACCCTGTCTCAAAAAACCTTAAAAAAAAAAGATATCCTGGGGCCAGGGATTTAGCTCAGTGGTTGTGGTGCCTGCCTGGCAAGCGCAAGGTCCCTAATTTGATCTCCAGTAACCACATACCACAATGCCGGGCATGGTGACTCCCGCCCACCAGCGATCAGTACCACATATTACAGTGCTGGGTGGGGTGGCTCATGCCTGTAATCCCAGCACTTGGGAGGCAGAGGCAGGAGGATTTCTGAGTTTGAGGACCAGTCTGAACTACAAAGTAAAATCCTGTCTCAAAAAACAACAACAAAAAAAACCCCAAAAAATTAACTATCTGCAGAATAGCATTTTTTTCTGTTATCTTAAACTTGCACCCCATGTCTCACACAGCAAGGCTGTGTTTCCCTCCATTTCTGTGACTTCAAACATTATCCATCCACTGTATCAATTGGTACTTTGAGTCAATTCCACTTTTTAAAAAATTCCAAAGCACTGACATTCCCCTTGAACTACACAGCTCTCACCACGGTATGTGCTGCCTGTTACGCGACGAATGATACATCAACTCGGTCGTCTGCCTCTGCCTGAGCAGCACAGACAACCCCTCTCCCTATCCATAGTTTTTATTCTTTGTAGTCTGGGTTGACCTTTCATCAACCTTGGTCCAAAATTATTAAATGGGAAGTTCTGAAATAAACAGTTTATGAGTTCAGTTGAGTAGCGCGATGAACTGTTTCATCACCCCTTTCAGAGTAATGTTAAAATGGTTCTGTTACTACTGTTCACGTCTTCCTGTGCCTAATTAACAACCTTTATCATAGCTATGAATGTATCGAGCACGTACAGGAAGAACGAGGTAAATGCAAACAGCGCGGTTACATCTGCTTCAGTGTCCCCTGCGGTCCAGGACCGAGTCCCGGTGCTCAGCGGAGGCCCTGGTCCGCGAGCGGACGGCCAAGACGCGCTCCGAGGACAAGCGCGCTGCTAACATCCGGGGACGAGCTCCGAGGACAAGCGCGCTGCTAACATCCGGGGCGCCGCGTCCCGGCGGAAGGACCCACTTCCGGAACGCGGGAGAGGCCGGAGCCTGAGCCGCCCCAGACCGGTCTGGCCGAGCACCTCGACCCCTCAACGGTCGGCAGTCCGCAGGGCAGGCCCGAAGCGAGCCTCCACGAGCACAGATCGTTTTGTCTTGTTGAATTACAAGTGTGCCGGCTCCCGTGGTGAATGGAATCGTCTGTACCGCAAGTATCCCATACAAAATCGAAATTTTTATCACGCCTTCTTACTGCGTGATATTAACCGAAAGAGTACCAAAAGGATTTCCGTCTGGCCCAGAATATTTACTTCCTACTTTTTCATCGTTTTAAAAACACATGGAGAAATACATGAATCCATAAATCGACCACACCGAGTTCATGGGGTGTTTTGTTCGTTCCTTCTCTACAGGAGGCAGATGAGCCTTTCTCATTGCGTGGGGACCTCCCCCGCCCCACCACAGCCCCCCTGCACACTCACGAGTTGGCGTGGATGAAATCCGGGTGTAGCCAGGCCCGGTGCAGAGACGAGTACTTGTCGGCCATGTCCTCGCTGGCGCCGAACGAGCGCACTGAGGAGACGCCCACGCGCGAAGCCCGCGCTCGGCCCCGCGCCCCACCCCCCCGGGCCTCCTCCGCGCCAGCGCCCCCTGCGGCGGACCGCGGTACTGCGCCCGGCGCTGGGCGCCAACCCCGCACAACAGCTCGCAGCAGCCAGTTAGTGCCGCTTTCCGGAGCTGAGCTTGCTCCTCTCCCGCCCTTTCCGCTCCTCCTTAGCTGGAAAATACGCGATTCGAATTTACTGAGGAATGATTTCATTCCCGGACACACAAGAAGGAGGCGAACCTGGGTTTCGCGGTCGGGGAGCACCGTGAGGTGAATGCACCCTGTCACCCACCTGTGTTTCTGGCTTAATCGTACTTTTTACGTTTGGGGGAAAGTAAAAAGGAAAAGAGATGAGCCAAAGGGATAACAAAAAGAGGACTGGAGGCAGTGGAACAAAATTTACCTTGTTGCTCCAACACAGCAGAGGTGCTTGGTTGCATCATTAACATATTTTACCCGACTTTCAAACTATCAGAGGCACTGTTGGGTTCAAAAAGTAGAAATTCCAAAATGGCCCAAAAGATTTAAAAAAGGTGGGGGGGGAGGGGCCGGGGATTTAGCGATTGTCTTGCAAGCGCAAGGGCCCAGGTTCTATTCCCTGGCAACCACATACAATACTGGGCATGGAGACTCACACCCAGGAGCAACCACTACCACATACCACAGTGCCGGGCGTGGTGGCTCACGCCTGTAATCCCAGCACTCGGGAGGCAGAGGCAGGAGGATTGCTGTGATGTGAGTTTGAGGCTGAGCTCAGGGCCAGCCTGAACTACAAAGCGAGACCCTGTCTTAAAAAGGGGGGGGGGGGCAATTGGAAGAGAGGGAGGCTGGGGATAGATACGAGAAATATCTGTGTAGACCAGCTAGCTGGCCAAATTTTGCTACTCTCCTCACTAAGCACTAAATTCTGATTAACCAAAACTCAAGTTCCAGCAGAATTCATCAACAGTGCTGTATACAGAGGTACTGACTGGGGTGGGGACCTAGTCAATTTCTAAGCTTTCCAACTCTGGCTCGTCATCCAGCAGGGATGGCGAACCTTTAGAGCTTTCAGTGATGCAAACAACCAGCTGAGGCACATGTGCCATAGGTTTGCCATCTCTGACTAGGGATCGTTCACCTGCAAACTAAGACAGTATGATACTATTCAGAAAGCATTTTGCATGATGCTCTTCAAAAGAAACATTTGTTGAACAGAGAATATGAACTAGATATGTTCATTTCTGGGCATTATTCAGGCAATAAAGCTCTCAGAAAAAAAAGTTCTATTTGGAGTAGTCATTCTGTTCTAAAAGAAAGGAATTTATCAGCTACTGCATTTATAGGAATCAGGAGAGGAAGAGAGAATTTGAATGGCAACCCAAAGGAACAGGATGCTGTACTTTAATTTGAACACTAAAAGTAAACATAAACATTTCAAGTAATTTTCTTGATTATATTTTTTGTCTTAATCGTGAAGTTCTGGTAGCAAAATTCTCTTTACTAAGCAACTTAGCTGCCTCTCGTTTTCTTCCTTCCATGCAACTTCAAAATATGGTATTTTATTTTATGGGCAACAAAAGCTTAACAGGCCTTTTCTGGATTTCTTTTACAAGCCAAATTTTCAGCTGCTCTCTCAAAGCAATTTCCTTTTGGGAGGGCACCAAGCCACTGGCCTGTAATTAGTAAAAGCTGTAATATCTCATTTCTACCAGAGGGAGGGATATGATTACAGAGGCACTTCTAATAATCTGAGCAGAGCCTTCCTGCAGTGAGTGGCCAGCCCCAAAGCTGCAGGCAGTGCCTCTTGGCTTGAGGAACAGAAGGAAATCCACTGAGTTACATTAGAAAGAAACCGGAGAATCACTCCACACAACCCCAAAGCCACTTTCCCCTCACCCGTGTAGGCTGCGCCGGGTCACAGTCCCACCACACATGCCACATTCATTCCTTCTCAAGGTACACTTTTGAAACCTTTGATACATTTCCCTCAACTCTGCTTCTGTACTCAATTTGCATCATTTCATGATAACATTATTGAAGTAGTAACAGGGAAGGAAAATTTAAATGGGAATGCTATATGGTCATCTTAATGTAGGTACTTATTTTAAGGACAATCAGTTTGGTCTACGAGACTCAGTTCTAAACTAAATATTTCAGGTTATCAGTGGATGAGTTCCAGTCATGAATAAAGTTTCAAATATTTCAAATTACACTTGCCCTTTAACTATTACATAAACATTCATCACTCCCGATAAACATGTTTAGATTCAAGATAAAGTTTATTCTCGTGAAAACTTGATATTTTAACCCCAACTATCTACAGTGGCTTGTTATATTTTAAGAATTAGGATTAAAAAGTTAAATTGGTGTATTATTATAAATACAAAAAGAAAATCTATTAAATCAGTAGGTTGAAGAACCACTGGGAATAGTAAGGTTGGGGCCACTCTGAAATATATATACATATATATATATGCATATATATACATACATATATATATGTACTTATGTATATACATATATACATACATATATATACACATAGAGAGAGAGAGAAAGATAGACATAAAAATTTGAGTGGCTTAATTTAGTTTTTCTTGGGTCTGAGAAAAGTAGAAAATAAAAATAGAGCAAAAATCACACCATGCTTTTAAGCTTTGAACCCTGGGAATATCATATTATTATTGATAGTGTGGAGTAGGTTGCACCAAATATGTATTGTCAGGTTGAGAGGTAGAAGAAAATGAGTTCATTTTGGGGACAGTAGGATTTAGAGTTAAACAACATATTCGAGGAAAGGAAGATTTTCCACTGCAGTTAAAATAAATGTTTGGCTTTCCTGTGTTCAATTGAAGCAACTAACAACCTATTTTTCATTGAAATATGGTTTTGAGTTGTGAAAAATATAAATGAGATTATTGAGCCTTCAGTGCTTCTAAAATCAGAAGCTATGAAGCTCCTTGAGACAGAAGAAGCCAGTTGAAGATATTAGAAAAGAGTCTCACAAAAAGATAGGGAAATGTGAATTTTGTGGATATAAGTTAACATTTTTCAAAGTTGGACAAAAAACATGTAAAAAAAAATTTCTGCACAAGACTCCCATTTAGATACTAAAGCCCAGTTTTGAATTGAGCCTGTATCTCAAGTGCATTAGATTTCAAAAGTTATGCACCGTCCTCAATCTGTGTCCATATCCTATTCAGATTTGCTGCTTCTTCTTACAGTAAAATTCTTCAAAGGTCATTGCAGATAGTCAATTTGGGAGCACTGTTAGAACACAAAATGATAAAACAAAACACACTGAGCTTTGGAATACTATAATAAAAGCCTTTGTGGAAGTTCGAAGTTCAGGGGGAAATCTCACACATGTAAGATAGATTTGTACCTTGGCCTTTGAGTTCAGCATTTAGCAACATGCAATGAATCACTGGTAATCCCAAGGAAAAGGTAAGCACATTTTTCCTGCTGTGACAGAAAGAACTATCTCTTAAAATTTCTTTTTGAACTCAATTGCAGCCCTTTCAAATGAACCAAATTGTCCTGTATGTTCTTCAGCAGATAATTTTCAGCTTGGGACCTTACTTATCTATAATTTTGTTATCCTCCTCTTGTATAATACTGCTACAGCATGCAAAAAATCCCTGGTATATTTTAGACATTTAAATATTATTTCTAAGTTAAAATTTCTCAGTGCCTGATTGTTTTACATAGATACAGTATTTCTATATAACCAAGCTACATATCACTTTTAGAATAGTATTTTCTTTGTTTGATTATACTGATGCATTTTACTTATCTTTCTTTCATCTTAATTATCACAATATGACAATGAAGTCATAGAAAATTACAATAAGGTAATGAAAAAATGCACCCGTAAAAGAAATGTGGCTGTTATGTGGTATGAAGCTCCTCTGCCTTCAGGTCAATACTCTACCATCTTTTTATTTGTAGCCTGAATTTTCCTGAGTGAGGAAGAAAACCTTACATTTCACTGCTGAGAAAAATAGCAGGTTGTGGGGAGAATTGCTGAACGTGTACTGAATGTGGCAGTTACTTATGTCAAGGTCCTATGCTAGATGTTCATGTTAGCCTGTTCTTCTAACTCGGAGGCTTTGGGTATTCCCACGGCCCTGTACAGGGGGGAAGACTTGCTCTTAGACCTTATCTGATGTTTTGGTTAATAATGAAACATCTTTTTGAGATTTCTGACTCATAACAAGAAAAAAAAAAACAATTGGAAATACTGAGGTAATAAAAATGTCAACAGGCCATCAGGTAAAGCATGCATTTAAGAATTAGGAAGCCTCAGCATTTCTGAGCTCCTCAAATTCCTCAAGTTTTCATTTCAATTCATTCAGGTAGGGTGTAGGATAGGAAGGTTATTAGGACTGAGCATCGTTCCTTGTAACAAGGTTCTCCTAGTCTCTTTTTCACAGCATCTCTCTTTAATTGCCTGCTATCTGCCCCACCCTTTTACTTTGGGAAGAAGTTCTCTACTTCTCATCACTCTCCGCTGACTTGGCAGACTGACTTGTTCCTGCCACAGCTAACCACCTCGTCTGGGGGCTATCATCTTATCACTTACCATGTCAAGTGATAGGGGAAGTAGATATCACCCTCCAAAACCGACATTTCTGTTCCTTTTCATACAATCATTAGAAATTTTGAAGATCTCCTAATGAAGGTAATTTTGAGTATTTATTAAAGTTAATTTTCTTCCAGAAAATGCAAGAAGTTCAAGGTGGTAGGCTCGTTAGGTTGGATTTATTAAATTTCACCCCACATTATTTTATCAATTTAGGAGTGAAAAATTTTCTTCAAGATGCTAGTTGTAAAACTAGATAGTTGATCATCTAACTACGGTCTCATCTATCTTTCCTCTTTTCCTGTTGTCATAAACAGGCATAATATATTTACTTAATTACATTGGGTATTCCTTGCTCTTTCTGCTCTTGTAATTTCCTTTCTTTCCCTTTTCCTTTCCAAATCACCCTCTCACACTTGTCTCTACTTCAAGTTCTCATGCTTGTAGCATGACAATCCTAACCAGGGGTAACCAAAAAATTAGTAATTCTAAGTAGAAGATACCATTGTAATTGTGGAGAATATGCCACCCTTAGCATCAAAAGGACCTGGGGCTCTGTACCCACTATATTTTGTCCTTTAGAAGTTAAAGCTCTAAAAACCCCCCTCAGAAGTCCTCTGAATGGAAATATTCATAATTGTAAGAGTCTGGGAAGATGCATCAAGTCTAATTCTGTAGTTCCAAGACAATATCCTTAGGTTTGTTTGAGAAATATAATTGATAACAACCAGAAAAGCATGATCCTAATGCATTTAATGCTTATTACATGACCCGGTATGAACTAAATAACCATGTTTTAGTGTTCAAAAGAAACTTATAAATTCTGAATAACCTTCTGAAAATGAAACCACTCCCTGCCAAATCTCTCACTCCACCGCTGAACATTTATAACTGACTTGACTTATCTTCTTCTCACAAAAAGATTATTAATTCACTGGTCAACCTCAGTTAGAATGAGAACAAAGTTAGCCTCACTGCAACACTTAGGCTGACATTTTTAAGGTTGAGAAAGGCACTTTTGTGAGGGCTTTCCTACAGATGGTAGCAAAAAAAGCATCACAAACGACAGAATTGCCTTTATTTCACAGCTATTCTAGATTATCAAGTTTATTTTCTGAGATTACCAGAGCCGTGGGAACAGATTGCCCCTGTGGAACTAACACTCATGCCTGCTGCAGAGCTACCTGCAAAGAAAGTCTGGTCCCGTTTACTGCTGCACCATGTCTCCAGAAATGCTCTCTGTGCTTTTCGTTTCATGGAGCATGGACAACTCAGCAAATGACAGACTGTGCTTTGATAGTGAGCCAATTGGGCTGGGCCCCTTGGTAGTTATGTGCTTTGGAAACTAACTAGCCCATTGCTGGTGCTCAATAAATGTCACATCTTGTCAACTATCAATTATTCAGTGCATAATGAGGGAGATGCCTGAGCAGGCAGTTCATCAACGCTTAATCAAGAGGCTGTGTGATTCTAACATCATGTCATAAAACAGACCAGCATATTCACTTCAGCTGTTAGACTGTATACATTTGTATTATGGCACATCTTTAAATTACTCCACTTTGTTTATAGTGACAGCCAACAGAAATCACTAAAATTATCGGATGCCAGAAACAGAGAATTTTAAAAATAGAGTAAATCCCTGACTTAGGAGTGAGTTCTGTTTTGGAAGAATATCCATAAGTTGACTTTCTTCCTAAGTTTGACAAAGTGAATCCTACACACCTTTGCACAAATATACAAGTATTGCTTTGAGCTTCCTCGCAGTCCCCTCCACATCACCACTGCTTTTCTTCTTGCTTCTGGACATTCCGGGCTCAGAGCACAGTCCTACTGTGCACTGTTGCGCTGCACAGTAAGCACACAGCAGCTATGACAGTGTTCGGCAGACATAAGAGCTGCTTCCATCTATGAATCCAAGAATGTTTGCACACAGACTATCCACAGATGTTACTATGATGGCCCCAAATGGAGCCTGCCTCATCTACTGGGCCCATTCAGCCTTCTAGTCTTTGCCTGTGGTTTCCTGTCCTGGAATTGTCTTCCTTCTCCAGCTCAGTTTGTCCTCTGGGAAAATCCAACTCACCTCACTCACTGGGAAACCTCCCTGTATGTATTTGCTCTCATACTAGAAATAATTTTATTATTTCTTTGTAATTCTAGTACTTGGGACAATAATTGTGAAATGTATTCTGAAAAAAATAGACTTTGAAAAGTACCTAAAACTATAGGATATGCCTGATTAATAGGATGCCCAAGTACATGATGTGACTGAAAAGTCCTCGTTGTCTGTACTTTTGTCTGTATTCCTCTGTGACAGACCTACAAGTTAGTTAGAAGGCCCTGGATAATACCATGATTACTCCTGGAGATAAGCTTAGTCTCTATAAAATGAGGACCAGGACACTACCTCTTCTTGGAATCAGAAAGGCTCAGTTCCACTTTTCACAGACACTGAGCCTGTTTCAGAATGACAGGGAAGCCTATCATCCAAGTTTTTGAACTACATTTCCAAGGTACACTAAACCCAAGTGGTCTCGGGCTATAGAAAATTTTTTAATCTGGAACAACTGTAGTACTGTAAAAGCAGAATGCATCCTCCAAGATATCTCATTCCGGCTATTAACACATGGTGACCGTTTGCTCTTATGTCCAGTTGACAGCAACAGCAAAGCCATGAACAACACGATGGTGACAGGGAGCAGAGGACATCTGAGTGAAAGGGAAACATCAAAAAGAGACTAAATCTAATGTTTGTCCACAGGTCATTTTGCTCGCAAACTGAAGACAAAAATAAATGATCCATCTTCCAAGAAAAAAGTCATAGTAAATCAAGAGTAGTTTCTGCCTGATGCCAGTTGCATTTGCATCTGATATCCTGTGCCTCTTTAAAGAACTGCTCTCTGCTTTCTAGAAGTAGCTCAAGACTTTGCAGATGTCCTTATTCCTTTCTGGGATGCAGTTGCTGTGCTGTCCTCTGCCCAATACCCGCCAGTAACTTTGGGTATAGTGGGTTATTCCCTCAGTTGTAGGACACTCAGAAATGTAGATTACAGCAGACCTCTGTCTGCAGTCACATCAGTTTAAAAATGATTCCTCCCTTATCAGGTGTTCTGTTTAAGTAACAGTGATCAATTCGTGCTTTGAGACTCTCGGGTAACTTCACACAAACAAGTTCTATAACCAGCTCATTTTCCAGAGTTCAGTGCAGTTCAAAGTTCAACACAAAGTCTAATAACAATTAATGTCTTTCGCTCCCTTGACACATCGACTGACCTTCTACCTTTCACTGGTGCTGACGTCACTGAGTCACGCCAGGCCGCACCATGCTCTCTAACCCTTGTTATCAGAATTTATTAGTGAGCACAGCATTTGCTGAAGGTGCGCAGTGTACTGAGTCCGGTTGCTTTGGTGGCGTGACTCAAGCTAAAGTGTAACTTCGGCTTGCTCCTTGGTAAAGTAAACTTTTCTCTCCCTTATTTTTTTTCCTATTGGATATAATTTCACACATTTTTCTTTGTTGATGTTTTATTGATACAGAAGAGACTATGGAATTGTACTGAGGTCTATTGTATCACATTAGATGGATAGTTTCTAAGTATAAAGCATCAAAATTGTCAGCAGATTCCAGTGATGAGATTGATTAATTTCATGCCACTTGATCTTTCTGTTTCTCAAAGATAGACAATCCAATTTTATTTGTTTCTTTTTTCTTTTCTTTTCTTAAGTTTTTTTGAGATAGGGTCTTGCTTTGTAGTTCAAACTGGCCCTCCTGGGATTATAAGTATGAGCCACCACACCTAGCCAATCCAATTTTGCTTTTTTTTTTGAGAGAGTCTCGCTTTGTGGTTCAGGCTGGCCCTGAGTTCAGCCTCAAACTCACATCACAGCAATCCTCCTGCCTCTGCCTCCCCAGTGCTGGGTTTACAGGCGTGAGCCACCACGCCCGGCACTGTAGTATGTGGTACTGGTTGCTGCTGGGGTGAGTCTCCATGTCCAGTATTGTTACGTGGTTACCGGGGATCTAACCCAGGCCCTGGTGCTTCCAAGACAGGCGCAGGAACCACTGAGCTAAATCCCTGACCCAGAGAATTTCTATTTCTTTCGAGTTAAGACTGCCAGTGTTCACACTTGCCAACTTCCTTCTTTTGTGAGAATAAGAAAGGGCAAACTCTAGGAAAACTAATAAAGCCAGCACTCCAATCTAAAACCAAAACTGCTATATTATATTTATTTTCTTCAGCTAGTTGGGTAAGCTGATAGAGTGTAGGAAAATAATGACTCAACAGAGTGGCGCTGAGTCTGTATCAGTTCTATAATGTTTAGTGAGAGCTGTTAAGTGATAGCATGTTAGGCGCTGAGAGAGTACGTACGAATAGGAGAAAGATCCAGTGCCATCCTCCGAGGAGCTTGCAGTCTGCTCAGGGACACTGAAGTACCCACGTGACTGTAACGAAGGGTGCATGGCCTAGCCACTGCAGGGATGCAGATACATGAGCAGCCAAGTCTGACTCAGCATATCCAGAAAGGCTTTGTTCTCCAGGAAAGGCAGCCTTCTGGCCCAGGAACATTATTGTGTTTTTTATCTTTATCTCCCATGCAAAACTGAGTTGCTAAGCCACACTTACCTATGGGCCCATGCGGGGCCACACTCACCTCATTTATCTCACTGCACTGGCTTACATCCTGACACAGGGACAGCTGCTCCACTCTTCAACAAAGCCTCGCTCTGTAATATCTGAATGTTCTGAACAAGTTCTGAAAGCCCTCAGAGCTGAGCTCTACTTGCCTGTAAAATAATGGTAATACTGTTTCTCTGTACTCACTGTGAGGTTAAATGAGAGAGTGGTGCAAAATTTATTTTAAAAGTCTAACACTTTATGGTTAGATATAAGACGTCTCCAGAGTGATTGACAAACACCCAACCAGTGGGAGAAAGCCACTGAGATAAGAGGCAAGCCCTACCCCTGTAACCCTCCGGACAAGCCTCACTTAAGTTCAAAAGTTAAGAATAATAGGTGTGCAGCAGAGCACGATTAAATTTCTTTTAGTTCTATGATTTTAAAGGTCAAAAACAAAAAGCATTTTCCCTTGATTTTCTTGAGATTTTTCTATTCTGTTGCCCAACAAAAAAATTTTCTGTTCTATTTCCCACAAAGCCAGAAACAGAGGTGATTTGCAGAATTATGACAACAGCAGTGACATCTTAAAATCTTGCAGAGATGGACATATAAGACAGTTCGAGATTCTGCTGTGCTGTATTCAGGTATCTTTCTTCCTTAGCCATTTAGATATCTTTCTTCCTTAGCCCGCATCAGAATATGCCGGTGTAACCTACCCAGTTATGTAGATCCAAGCTCCTCAAAACTCTACAACTCAAGGTTAGGCACTGAGAAATTGCTTTCTACCATTTTTATACCTGTATATCTGTTCATTACAGACTGCATAATCTTGGTGAGTCTAGATGAAAGATGCATAATTTTACACTACAAATACATTGGATGATGATGAAGTTGTTCAGTAAACATCAGGCCCCTAAAAGAACAATTGTTTGAAAATGAATGCAATATTCTGCTATCATATAATACATAATTTTGCAGGCAAAAGATTTTACAATGCAATTAAGCATGCCTTGTTTTTCATTAGATTGTTTGAGATCTATAGGTTTGCATGTCCTTGTGGGAAATAATCCCACGATTCCATGTTTCCCTTACCAAGCTTCTGCCAGTGGTAACATCTTGCAAAACTGTTCTACTACTACAGTACCATAATAAAGACATTAGTACTGACAGAATGTCAGTCTCACTTGGATCTCCCCCGGTCCACAGATACTCGTTTCTGTGTGAGAGATATGAGTTTAGTTTACAGAATTTGATCACTTGTGTACGTTCACATGTTTACCACGGCACTCCAGATAGATAGAGAAGAGTTCCATTATCTCAAAGGTCCATGTTTTTCCCTTTTGAACCACACCCACTGACCTTCTCCCCTCAACCTTATAATCTAGCAAACAGTAATCTATTCTTAATTTCCATAGTTTTGTCATTTTCAAGGTTATATAAATGGAACCACATGGAAATGCCACTAATTGAGACTGGCATTTTCACTCATCATAACCCTCTAGAGATTCACCTGAGTTATTGCACACATAAATAATAATCATTATTTTACTGCTGATAGTAATCCTTGCTACAGATGTATCACAATGTGGCATTCAATGTTGAATGACATCTGGTTTATTTCTACTTTTGCCTTTTAGTAATAAAATGTGCATACTTGCATACAGTCTTTCCAGGACACATAAGTTTTCATTTTTTTGAGACAATTACCCACTACTGTAATTGTTGGGTTGAACAAAGACTATATACCCTGATTTTTATGCAACTGTCTAAATATTTTCTAAAGTGACTACTATTTTAGATTTCTACTAGCAATATATGAATGGCCTGGTTTTCCATCATTTTTAATGTTACATTAGTCTGTGTAGATGGCAAAATCAGTAAATAAATAAATGGCTCATATAAGAGCAGCTTGTAAAATGTCAGCTCAAAAGTCCAAAGGGTATGGAGGCAGGAAATTTATAACAAAAAGCCACCCTGAGTGCCAGCCTTTCTCTGACTTGTAGCTTGCAAGGCTTCCAGGTACACAGCAAATGCATTATACTCCTGAGAAATCTGATACCCTTTTGTCTGGGTTGATACAACAAATAAATCTTTTCTTTTTAAAGGAGGATCATGGGCTATAAAGTGCTTCAGATATTCCTATGTTCAACGTTGCTTATAGGTAAGACTATTTCTTTTTTACTTATCATATCTTTTACAACTATCAAGTTGATAATCCTTTAACTTCTTTAAAACTCAATTTTAATGTAATACAAGTAGATATTAATGAAGAAAATAGAAAAGCCATCTATAAAAAAAATTTTCATGAGAAAAAATTTTAGAGATAACAATGGTCAATAAATAGACTGTATATCATGATCTTAAAAGATTTTCACTTGTTAATCTATGAGGTATTTAATAATAATGTACCTTTTCTGCATAAAATATTTTAAGTGTTGACAAAGTATCTCACATACTATATAATTTTGAATAATTTCTTATTTCATAATATTTATATTCTTTTTGATTCTTATTTTTACTTTCAACTTCTTATACCAGAGAGACTATGCAATATTTACATACATGTATGTTTGATTTACTTCACTTACGAGTATGGTCTCAAGATGCATCCATTTACCTAGAAATGTCTCGAGTTTATCCTTCTTTACAGATGAATAATACTCTATTGTGTTTTTAAAAAACATTCTTTTTAATTAGTTCATTAGTTGATGGGCATTTGAGCTGTTTCCAAGATTTAGCTATTACAAAGTGTGGTGCTATAAACATGGGTGCACATGTATCACTGTGGTATGATGCTTTTAATTCATTCATAAATATACCCAGCAGGAGAATAGCTGGGTCAAGTGGGACCTCTATCCTAGCTTTTGGAGGAATCTCCATACTGATTTCCATAGTAGTTTCACCAGTCTACACTCCCAACCACAGTGGAGAAGATAACCCTTTAACTTTTTAAAAGAATGAACACGTTTTTATCAATAGACACATTCCAAGCACTGAGAGAACCAAGAAATGGTGTCGTGCTGTGCCTTTGAGTGGGTTAATATTGTGTGTGATCATTTTGTTGCTGATTATGATTAACAGAGTCACATGTTCCTCTCCCTGAGAAGTCTATATAATTGCTGCCTCCTAAGAAGAGCTCTAGTGTCCTTGAACACAGAGAAATTTTAACCGCCTTTTAGAAACTGTGATACTCACATTGTATCATTATAAAAAGACCTTAAAGTACTTTGGGAGCATGAATTCATTAACCTTCTCTGAGCACAGCTCAGAGACGTGCTGTTTAAAGGCAGATCAAGGAAGACACCGGAGGCCAGTGAATTTGCTGCCAAATTGCCTCAGGAATTGTATAGCTTGTATCAAAATTGAACTGAGAGATCATTTGTTTTTGTGTTTTTGTTTAATTGAAAATTCTTACAAAAGTACAAATTATCTGATAAAGATGCTTGAAGCAGGATAAATTTCTGTATCTATAATAAGCTTGAGATCTATACAAAAGACATGTTTTGTCTGAAGCTCACTTCATAGGCAGAAACAGATACATGTATATTTGTTTGTGTGTCTGTGTGTGAGAGAGAATGTCTGTAATTAACTCTTAAAACCTAAGTACAGAAATAACTTTATTTTTCTTATTTTTAGTGAGGTAATTGTTGATTATGAATTTGTGCCTAGAATCTAGAAGGGTGAAAGTGATACAGGGGATTCTGGATTTTAAAAATAATTTTACTTTTTATTGGTACATGTTTGTAACATGTAATGATTATGTTTCTCATAGGCAATTGATATATGTACACAACAGATCTTAATTCTTTTTTGCATTTTCTTTCCTGACTTCCTCATTACTCAGTCTCCTTTCTTTTTGCAAAAGGCCTACCATACTAATTCTTCTTTTCTTTTTTTATAATATATATATTTGGATTTCTCATGTAAGAGAAACCATGCAATATTTAAGCTATTTATCTGCATTCACTTAACATTACGGTCTTAAGTACATCTGTTTTTCTACGAGTTTATTCTTCTTTGTTACAGAATAATACTCCTGTATGTGTAGACACTGCACTTTGTTTGAACAGTCATCTACTGATGGACATATCGGCTACTTCTAAGATTGAGATTTTACAGGTTGTACTGCTATAAACATGAGTGTAGTATGTACATATCACTGTTATATATTGTCTAGATACACAGAAGAAAATAGCTGGACCAAATGAGATTTTTAGTTACAGTTTTTGACAGGTCTTCATACTAACTTCGACAATGGTTGTACTTGTTTACAGTCCCACCACCAATGCAGAAGGTTTCCATAATTCTGCAGCCTTGCCAGCATCAGTTATTATTTGATTTCCTAATGATAGCTGTTTTTTTAGAATAAGGTAGAAATTCAATGTTGTTTTAATTTGTATTTTTCAAATAGCTAGAGATGTTGAGCATGTTTTCATGTGTTTGTTCACCATTTGTATATTTTTCTTCTGAGAAGTGTCTGTTCATTTCCATTCCCCATTTTTGATTGGTTTTTTTTTTTTTTTTTAGAGAGGCCTAATTTAGGGGCACTTCATATGATTCAGACAGTAGTCCTGAATCTGAGGAATAGTGGCAGTTTCTTTCCCACTCTGTAGTTGCCTCTTCACTCTGTTGGTTTTCTTTGCTGTGCAAAAATGTTTAAACTTGTTATGATCACATTTCTTGTTTGTGGGCATTATTTCTTAGACAACTGGGGTTCTGTCCAGAAAGTCCTTGGGTATGCCTATGACTTCAGGAGTTTTACCTATTTTATCTTCTAGCAGACTGTCTGCCTTAATATTTAGATCTTTGATCTACTTTGATTTTAGTTTAGTGCATGGAGAGAGATGTGGGTACTGCTTCAGTCTTCTGCATGTGGATAGCCGTTTTCCCAGCACCATTTGTTCAAGAGGCGATTTTCCTCCAGCAAAAATTTTGGCTCCTTTATTAAGATCAGATAGTTGCCTGTGCTTAGAGTTGTTTCTTCATCTTCTACTCAGTTCCATTAATCTATGTGACTGTTTGGTTTGTTTACCAATAACATGGTTTTTGTCACTGTCACTGTGGTATAATTTAAAGTCAGAGATTATGATGCCTCCAGCTTTGCTCATTTGCTCAGGGTTGTTTTCGCTATTCTGGGTCTCTTCCTGCTGCATATGAATTGCAGGGTTTTTTTTTTCCCCTGTAGTACACTGAGGAATGCTCTTGGTATTTTGACTAAGCTTACATTAAATATCTTTTGGAAGTAAGACCATTTTGTCAGTATTTGTTCTGGGGAATATCTTTCCATTTTCAAGTGTCCTCTTTGATCTCCTTTTACAAAGTACTATAATTTTTACTATAAGTCTTTCACTTTCCAGGCCAGGTTAAGTCTTAAGTACTTCAATTTTTTTATTTTGTTGTGAAAGATAGTGTTTTCCTAATATCTTGCTAAGAAACTGATTTTTATGTGTTGACTTTATATCTTGCTAATCTACTGAATTTGGTTATTAATTCTAGTAGTCTTTTGGTAGAGTGTTTGAGGTATTTTGTGCCAAAGGATCATCATGCCTTCTGCAAAAATTGATAGTTTGACTTCTCCATTTCCTATAAATATCCTTTTTCTCCCTCTGCCTGGATTGCTCTGCCAAACGTTTCACAAACTACATTGAACAGAAGTGGAAATAGCAGCCTTCCTTTTCTTTTTTTTTTTTAATTGCAGTCTTTATTGGTACATTACAATATACACATCATGATTACACTCCACAATGGGAATTTGTAACAGTATAAGACACAACTTAATTCTCATTTTTTCCCATAGCCCTACCCACTCTACCCCCCTATATACATAAAATTTGTTTCCTTTCTTTTTTGTTATAATCACATTATTTTTCCCCCTTCACTCTATTTCACTTTGAGCATTTTCTATTTCAAGCCTTCCTTTTCTTGTTCTTGGTTTTAGAAGGAAAGAGCTCAGCCTCTCTCTTTTTAATATGATATGGGGCACTGGTTTATCAGAGATGACTTTTATCAGATTGAGATAAGGTCCTTCTTATTTATTTTCTTCAGGATTTTCATTATGATGGATGTTGGATTTTGCTAAAGGTTTTTTGTGTGTGGGTTGAGATGATCATGTGACTTTTGCCCTTGTTTCTCTTTATGTATGTACTACATTTATCAAATTGCTTATATTGAAATAGATCCTTGCTGGGATGAATCCTGCTAGTATAATGTATGATCACTTTGCTGATTTGTTGCATCCTGGTATCCACTATCTTGTTGAGGATTTTTGAGTCAGTGTTGGTTAAAGAGATCAGCCTGTAGCTCTCTTTTTGGTTGGATCTTTTTCTGATTTTAGACATAGTAATTATGGTAATGCTAGCTGACAGGAATGACTTTTGGAAGTATTTCTTCTCTTTCAATTTAATTGAAGAATGTGTGGAGTATTTACATTAGATTATCCCTAAAAATCTCGAAGAATTTAGGAGTGAAACTATTGGGACCTGGACTTTACTGAGTTGTTGTGGTTGTTGTTTTTCTTTTTTTGAGACAATGTCTCGCTTTGTAGTTCAGACTGGCCCTCAACTCACTATGTAGCCCACGTTAGCATTGAACTCTTGGCAATCCTCCAGCCTCAGCCTCCTAACTGCTAGAATTACAGGAATCTACCACCATACCCAGACTTACATTTTGTGTTTGTGTCATGTTTAAATGCCATAGATGATTTAGAAAGTTTTAACCATTGTTTATTAAGCAGTTATCAGCAAGGTAGTTACAATCACAGATCTTGTCCCAGTCACCATCGAGTTAGACTGGCACAGGTGAGAGTCTGTGAGCACAGTAGAAATCAGGCCTGGGTAGTTATAGCTGTTGCTGCAAGGCTTCATGGTGAGCCACATAGTCGCTGTCAGAGGATGTAGGTGTCTGCAAGGCGAGAGCACAACATTCACCAAGTACTGTCTGGCTGAGGAAATGGATTCTGCAAAAGACTCTAAGAAACTTAAAATGCTTTCTTAAGGGCCGGGGAGTTAGCTCAGTGGTTCCAGCGCCTGTCTTGCAAGCGCAAGGGCCCGGGTTCGATTCCCCACATAACAATACTGGGTGTGGAGACCCCACACCCAGCAGCAACCAGTACCACATACCACAGTGCCGGGCGTGGTGGCTCACGCCTGTAATCCCAGCACTCGGGAGGCAGAGGCAGGAGGATTGTGATGTGAGTTTGAGGCTGAGCTCAGGGCCAGCCTGAACCACAAAAGCGAGACCCTGTCTCAAAAAAAAAAAAA
>PVIR01032622.1:0-18563 GCA_004026965.1 Petromus typicus
AAAAATAAGAGGGGAACTAGCTGTAATCCTCTCAGAGACTGAGGCCAGAGGGTTACGAATTTGAGCCCAGCCTGGGCAGTTTAACAACTTAACAAGACCCTGTCTCAACAACAAAGCAGACATTTTAAAAGGGCTGGGGTTGTGGCTCAGCTCAAGGGCCCAGGATTCAATCTTCAGCACCATGAAAAAATAAAAATAAAGGGGGGATTTACTCAGCGCAGTGCTGTTAACAGCATCTATCTTATGAGAACGTACTACATGCCTGGCTCTTCTGCCACCATCTCTTCATTATCTCAGACTGTGGCCTTCCTGTCCCACCCCCCTCATCCTCCACTCAACAGCCAGGAGGATATTTTTAAAACATAACTCTGACTGCAACGCTCCCCTGCTCAGCTCCCTCTGGTGGCCTCCCACTGCGATTAGGAAAGAAATCCAAACTTTGGAGCTAAAAATGTCCATGGGGGTTGGGGGCTGTTCATGAAAAGCCAGGGAAATGGCGACTTCAGGCAAAGCCCAGCAAACACAGAGCCCCGGGACAGACATGACGCTGGCGAGGGTGGGGAGGAGAGGGGCCAGAGGAAGGGATGGTTAGCCCAAGCTGGGTGACATGGACGGGATGGACAGGGGAAGTGGGACGTGGGAAGGTTTTGAACAGAGAAATTATGTCATTGGTTTTAGAGTTTCAACAGTTATTCTGCTGCACTGAAGTGTTTACAGATGAAGTGACAAACTATCTACTATTTGCTTTAAAAGACTTTAGTGCAGGGGAAAGCGGTGAGGAGACAGAAAGCCCACGGCCCTGGCCCTCCAAGGTGGGGTGAGGTCCTGGGGAGGCCCATTTCCGGTCCTCTCCAGGTTTGTGTGTATGGAAATTTCCATGATGACAATTTAAAAGAAAAAAGGAAAGGGAGGGAGAGAAAGGAAAGGTGGAGTTGGGACTCGTTCCTTAAGTAAATGATCACTCTGGTTGCCACAGGGAGAGGCCCTGGGGGGCTCTGGGTCCTCGAAGGAGCCGGGGTGCTGGCATGGACCCAGACACGTGCACGCAGATGGAGATAGCCTGGGAACCCAGGACGTGTTTCAGAGGCTGAAGCTATAGGACTTCCGGTGCCCTGCCCCCACGCCGGACTTGGCGCTCTCTGTGATTTCTGCTCTTTTTTTTACACATACCTCACACACATACAGTGGTGCCAGCATGAGACGCGTGATTTTGGCCCGAGAGTCTGGAATGGTGTGGGATTCTTTCCCCAGAAGATGAGAATGACGCATGGTACACGGTACTTCACACAATACGTCATTTAATCCTCATCTCAACCCTACGTGAATATCATCTCATCATGCTATTTCCGGGGAGAAACTGAGGCCGGAAGAATTCATAAATCTACCCAGCATCACACATACCACACAGTGGGTTCGCCCCTGGGATCTTGCCCCAGCCTCTGCGTTCTTGCCAGCAGACTACCCTGCCTCTTGATTTGGGGGAAGGAAGTTCGGGAAAAGCCCCCCTGGGGGAGAAGAAAGCTTTCCAGCTTCCCCATGTGAAGAGAACTTATTATGCTCATTTCTAGATGTGCAAACAGGACAAGATTAGGTTGCCTGAGGGGCATGAAGCTATGACCTTGGTGCACTTGGCTCTAAACACAGGGTGTGCACGTAGGTCAAGAGAAAGCACAGCTGTGTCAGGTGGGCCCCATGGCCTCTCTGGGATTCTTAGCTCGCAAACTCAGAGTACTGGATGAGCCAGGAGCCCTATGAAGGAAGCTGGCACATTCAGAGATGCCAGGTGACAAAAGTGGCCCAAATGTGTGAGGCCCAGGGCACCAGTTTATGGAGACATGTGAAAGAAGAAAACCCCGGCCCCTCTGGCCTGGCTCCTGAGTCTTGGGGAGACCCTTTACAGACACCCAGAGAACAGACCCATTAGCTCTGAGCAGCTGTTTGCCTCAGGGAAACTTTGACTGTAAGGAGCACAAACCTTAGGCCATCCCAAAGACAGTTGTGTCCCAGACCTGAGCTCTTGGCCTCTCATCTGTGCTGTGCTCTCTGCAGTGCCCTAACTACACAAGACTCGTAGGATTTGCTTGCTCCAAGGGGCTCTGGCTTTAACTTTGGCACCAAAGATGGCCCATTTAAACTGCCACATCCAACTCCCATGGTCCTCTGTGGTTCAGACCACTCCAGCCAGTAGCTCATCCTTAGGGGGCTGTGGGCACAGCCAGCTGTTAACAAAAGAGCATGGACAGAGAAGAAAGGATGCCAGCATCTTAGAATCCATGCCAGGCTCTGAGCTGAGCTCTGGGGCATAAAGAAGCTATGGCCCTTCTCTCCCCAGTGATTTACAGCAGGAAATTCAGTGGCAGTGACAGGCAGGAAGGATGGAGACACTCAGGCCCTGCCTGGGACCTGAGTTAGTACTGGAACCACTCAGGCAGTTGGGAGTAACATTAAAACTAAGGATGTGCTAGGTGTGGTGGCATATCTCTGTCTCCTCAACTCTGGCGGCTGAGGTAGGAAGATTGCAACTTTAAGGCTAGGTTGGCAGCTTAGTGAGACCCTTTCTCAATACAAAGTGAAGGGCCAGGGATTTAGTTCAGTGGTTCCAGCACCTGCCTTGCAAGCGTAAGGTCCTGAATTCGATCCCTGGTAACCACATACAACAGTGCCAGGTGTGGTAACTCACACCCACCAGCAATCAGTACCACACACCACAATGCCGGGTATGGTGGCTCACACCTGTAATCCCAGCACTCGGGAGGCAGAGGCAGAGGCAGGAGGATTGCTGTGAGTCTGAGGCTTGCCTGGGCTACATAGTAAGCTTAGGGACAGCCTGAACTGCAATGCAAGACTCCGTCCCAAAAAAAAAAAAAAAAAAAAAAAGCAAAATCAGTAGAGCTGTATTAAACAGAATCCACAGTGTTTAAAACATGTTGCTGTGCAAAAAGGGAGACCAGTTGCCCATACTACAGGGCAATAGCCCTCGCATTTGTTAGCTGCAGATCCGTAATAATATCACCACAACTTTCATATTCAACCACCCACATCTCGGTTTCTGTGAGTCATAAATCTGTGCATGGTTTACCAGATCTTCTGATTTGAGATGTCACAGTATTTTGACTGAGGCGTGACGGGGCTGCAGTCTCATCTGAGGAACATCTGGGTCTACTTCAGGGTTGTCAGCACCATTCACTCTGTCTCTGGGCTGAGTGCTTGTTTCTTGCTGGCTTCTAAGGACTAGGTCTGCACTTCCTTGCTACATGGCTCCATCCAAAGGTAGCTGCCATGATGTGAACATGAGTGGTTCCCCTGCCCATCCATATGTTAAAGGCTTGGTTCTCGGGGCAGCACTATGGGTAGGTGACAGTGGCTTTGAGAGGTGCACTTTTCTAGCAGTCCTTAGGTCACTGTGGGGCGAGAGGACTTGAAAGAGATTGTGGGACTCCAAGACTTTAACATATCTACTTCCTGGCTCATGATATACATGATTTGTTCTACCTAAATTCCAAAGCAATAGGGCTATCATGTCTTACACTCAAAACCAGGAGGTATGTAAGTCTTTTCTCTCTGTAATTCAGTTGCCTCAGGTGTTTTTGTTACAGTGATGCAAAGCTGACTCATACGGAAACTCATACAAATCTTTATTTTTCTTGCGGTAAAATACACATAGAACTTATTTTGATGCGTACAATTCAGTGTCAGTAAATATTTTCACCATGTTACATAAATGTCACCACTATCTTTTTTTTTTGAAACAGGGTCTCGCTTTATGGTTCAGGCTGGCGCTGAGCTCAGCCTCAAACTCACATCACAGCTATCTTCCTGCCTCTGCCTCCCAAGTGCTGGGATTACAGGCATGAGCCACCATGCCCAGCACTGTGGTATGTGGTACTGATTGCTGCTGAGTATGAGTCTCCACACCCAGTATTGTATGTGGTTACCGGGGATCAAATCCGGGTCCTTACGCTTGCAAGACAGGCGCCGGAACCACTGAGCTAAATCCCCGGCCCACCACTATCTATTTTTACAGCTTGCTCTGGTAGTGTTTCTCTGGGGAACCCTGACCAATGTACAATGATTTGAAAGCATTTCATTGTTTATCCTCCATTTCATTTTGTTCTCTATTTTGTAAACCTCTGCTCTGATCTTTATTACTTCTTTCCTCCCGTTACCTTTGTGTTTTGATGACTCTTCCTCTCTAGTTCTTCATGATGTATAGTTGTTGATTTGAGCTCTTTCTTTTTTTCTTGGAGGAGGTGGTGAGATGGAGATGGAACCCAGGACTTAACACACGGGAAGCAAGTATTCTAACTGTGCTAGACCCCAGTCCCTTCTTTTTTAATAGAGATTTTTATAGCTATAAATTTCTCTCTAGCACTGCATTCGTGATCTCTCTTACGTTTAGTTTTCTTTCACCTCAAGATATTTTCTAGTTTCTCTTGTAATATCTTTTCATTCCATTCCTTGTATTGTTTGATTTCCATATACTTGTAAGTTTTTAGTTTTCCTTCTATTTTTAATTTTATTCTACCATGATTGGAAAGAGATAGTTTATATTATTTCCATCTTTGATTTTCATAAGATCTGTTTTGTGACCTACCATTTTATCTATCTTAGGGAATTTTCCATATCTGTTTGGGAAGAATGCTGCACTTGCAAGGCAGGCACTGGAACCACTGAGCTAAGTCTCTGGCCTGTGATTTCTTTTTTTTTTAGGTTTTTTGAGACAGGGTCTCACTTTGTGGTTCAGGCTGGCCCTGAGCTCAGCCTCCAACTCACATCACAGCAATCCTCCTGCCTCTGCCTCCGGAGTGCTGGGATTACAGGTGTGAGCCACCACGCCCGGCACTGTGGTATGTGGTACTGGCTGCTGCTAGGCGTGAGTTTCCACGCCCAGTATGGTATATGGTTACCGGGGATCGAACCCGGGCCCTTGCGCTTCCAGGACAGGTGCCGGAACCACTGAGCTAACTCCCCGGCCCTCTGGCCTGTGATTTCTATCCTGACAGATATTCTTACTTTTCTTCAGATGTCCCGATCGTCAGATGTTGCTGTCCCGATCATTGTCTGCAGTTCTCCCGTTAATTCACAGAGTGGATTTACAACAGTCTGTTTAACACTCTTAGCTCATAATTCCAATAACTGGACTTTTTCAGATACACTTTCCACTAGGATCTCTCTTTTTTTCCCCTGAATGGGCTGTTCTTTCCTGTTTACTTGGCTATTTTGTTATTTTCTTTGAGAACCGGATATTCTGGATATTCTAATGTAGTAAGTCTGTAAATCTGGTTCTCCCACTAGTCAGTGATTCCTGGGATTTTCTTGTTAAGGGTAGGAACAATACTTTTGTGACTTTTCCAAACTATTCTTACAAAACATTCCTTGCTGTTCATTGTCATTGAACTGTCTTTACTGCTGTCTTGGTGATCAATCAGTAACCTGACAAAGGTTCCCTTAAATGTCCGGCTCCAAAATATATAACTGAATAAAATTCTGTCTCTTTAAATATCCTAGTAAATCTCGCTGGAGAAATATTGCTCTTTAGAGCCCAGAAGGCTGATACTGAGGCAAGTTCCAGCACCAGCCCCCCAGAGTGCTTCCAGCTCAACTGAAATGCACAGCCCCTAATATTTAGATAACAGGCCCTCTTGACCCCCAGTGTACCCGCCCAGCACTCCTGGGACACGAGTGTCCTGACAGCTTGGCAGGACTGAGAAATGGGGACAGGTAGCTGGCTCGTTGGTGCACCTCCGTCTCACTAGAGAGCGGCAGCCTCTCCCACCGTTACACCCTTTGTCATGGTTTTAAACATCCAGTCCGGCTGCAGAGTTTCAAAATAGCTCCACACTTGTTTCAGTGGAGGAAGTTCAAGGCCAGCCAGGGCTCCACAGGGAGATCTTGAGAAAAGTTCATCATCATCATCATCATCATCATCATCATCATCATAATGAGAGGAAGAAAAGGAAAAGAAGGAAGGGATAGAGAAGGAATAAGTCATAAGTCTAGCCTGCACTCAAGAAAGATTACACAAGTTCATACATACCAGGAAGCAGTGATCATAGAAGCACATTAGACTTGTCATATTGTCTGTGTCATATATTATTTATTTTTCTTTCTTTCATTGGAGGGGGTACTGAGGTTCAAACCTAGGACCTTTGCACTGAAGAACAGAACTCTTAACAAAGGAAGAAGTAATAGGAATTGTTTGCAGGGAATGGAAAGAGGTAAGAAAGTAGTTTTAATTTAAAAAAAAAAAAAACAATTCAAGTACTAAAATATAAGGAATGATAAGCATCTCCTTCAGAGAAGAAATACATATTTTCAATAGTTGAGCTGAGTCCGGATATCTTTTGAAAGAAGAAAACATCTCCTAGCTGAATAATTTGTAGTGATTCCCTGTGGTGTGTGGCCAACTCCCTCCACAACATGGCAGAACCCAGGGGAAAAGCAGAGGCAGAAACCCAAGAACCACGCAGCCAGTAGTTACAGTCAGGAATCTCTTCACTTTGCCATTCGTTCCTTTTCTGTTCTGAATAATTGTGTCCCCAAATCAGTCTCCAGGCAGAAAATAGTAGGTGTTCAGCATTCGTGTAGGTGAAGGATGAGCTGTGATACCCTAGAGATGGGACAGGACGAGAATGAGGGTGCAGGGTCACTGTGAGCAGAATCTACTAGGATACCCCACAACTCAGTAATTAAACATCGGGCACTGTGGCACATGCCTGTAATGCAAGCACTCTGGAAGGCTGAAGCAGGAGGATCACAAGTTTGAGTCCTACTTGGGCAACTTTATAAAGAGTCTGTCTAAATATAAGAAACAAAAAGGGCTCAATTGTAGCTTATGGTAGAGTACCCCTGGGTTCAATTCCCAGTACTGAAAAAATACCATGAAACTTTTTTAAAAAAATCAAAATTAGTGCAAATAATCCATAATGAGCAAAATATTAAACTACTGATCTCTCACCAGGCTTCAGTATAACTCAGAACAACACTTACTGATCTTCTAGACAGGGTATTTTGGGGTAGCAGGGCCTGAAGTCGGGAGGTGTCAGAAATGGGGTAGTGGGAGGTGCTGCGGCACTCTCAGTTTGGGGTGGTTTTTTTTTATTTTTAGGTTTTTTGAAACAGGGTCTTGCTTTGTGGTTCAGGCTGGCTCTGAGCTCAGCCTCCAACTCACATCACAGCAATCCTCCTGCCTCTGCCTCCTGAGTGCTGGGATTACAGATGTGAGCCACCACGCCCGGCACTGTGGTTTGTGGTGCTGATTGCTGTTGGGTGTGAGTCTGCACGCCCAGTATTGTTATGTGGTTACCAGGGATCGAACCCAGGTCCTTGAGCTTGCAAGACAGGCGCTGGAATCACTGAGCTAAATCCCTGGCCCTTTGGGCATCTTTTTGAGACAGTCTCAAATTGAGCTCCGTGTGCCAGGGGAGACTTCGTCCTTGCCCTGCCTCGGTCTCTCCAGAGCCAGGGTGGTAGGTGAGCACCACTCTGCCTGCTTCATTCTCTCGCTCTTTGCTTCTTGGCTTCAGATATGACCACTAATTTAGCTGCTTGAGTTCTCTAACTTTTCATGTGAATTTTGGCATCAACTTGTCAGTTTCTTACAAAATAGTCTCGTATGATTTGGGTTGAGATCATGTTGAATCTATAAGCAAATTAGGGAGGAAGCTGATACCTTTTCAATATGGAAACTTTCAACTCCAAAACAAGAGATGTCTCTCTGATATGTTTTTCTAATCTCTTAACAATGTTTTACACCCTTTGATGTACAAAGTCTTCACATCTATTCTCATTTGATCTCCTCCTTCTCCTTCCCTTTCTCCTTCTGTCCCTTAATTCTTCTTTAATCTTTCACTGAAAATTTTGTATTGGCCTTCTGGATAGAAATCAGAATTTACCTGGTGGGAAGGACGGAACCATCCAGAAATCCTGCTGGAGCCAGTGTGCGGCCCCCTGTTCGCCAGCTCACCTGCCCAGTGTTTCTTGTTTGTGATGCCGCACACCGAAGGCCTACTCACGCCCCACAGAAGTCACGGCCGAGGACAGCATCCTGGATCCTATTTTATGTCCAGATGAATGTGCTCCTGGATTCCAAGACCAAAGTTCTCAGTCTCTAGGAAGCATTTTTTCTTTTCTTTTCTTTCCTTCTTTTTTTCTTTTCTTTTCTTTCCTTCTTTTTTTCTTTCTTTTTTCTTTTTTTTTGAGACAGTCTTGCTTTTTTGTAGTTCAGGCTGGCCCTGAGCTCAGCCTTGAACTCACAGCAATCCTCCTGCCTCGAAGTGCAGGGATTACAGGCGTGAGCCACCATGCCCTGCATTGTGGTCTGTGGTACTGATTGCTGCTGGATGTGATTCTCCACACCCAGCATTGTTGTATGTGGTTACTGGGATCGAATCTGGGTCCTTGTACTTGCAAGGCAGGGGGTGGAACCAGTGAGCTAAATCCCCAGCCCGTGGGAAGCTATTTTTCTTATATTTCATATTCTATCACCTTGGCATCTCTCCAGGATTCCTCAGCCTTGCTGTCCACAGTGTGCAGCGCATAACAAGCTTTTCATTTCTCCTGATAGTGGATCTAGTTATGGAAAACAGAAGACTCTGGCCTGTGAGCTGCCCCAGCACTGTGGCTCCCGGTCTGGCTGTCTCCACTGTGCCTGCACATAACAAAGAAGAGCGTACGGATTCGGAATTCTAAGATGGGAGTCTCCTTTCCACCAACACCCGCTGGGGTGGAGGATTTTATGTTTAATGCTATTGAACATAACTTTGTTTGTTGCTAGTTTGTAAAAGCCAATTGATTTTTCATATATTGATCTTGTATCTTGTAAATGTGTTAGACGATGTATTTACAGCTCTTCTGTAGATCCCTCTGGCTTTTAAACATAGACAATCTTGTCATCAGTAAATAAAGATGATTACCCTTCTTTCACTTCAATTTGGATGCCTCCACTTCTTTGTCTTGCTTAATTAGTGGCCATAGCTTCCAGCACAGTGCTCAGAAGCTGTAACAGCCACAGATAAGTGAGCATCACGTTGGCCATGGGACTTCACAGATTACCTTCATGAGGTTGAAAAAGTTCTCTTTTATTTCTAGTTTGTTAGTTTTCATTTTTTATCAAGAATTGATATTGTTGGGCCAGGGATTTAGCTCAATGGTTCCAGTGCCTGCCTTGCAAGGCCAAGGGCCCTGATAACCACATATAACGATACTGGGCATGGAGACTCACGCCCACCAGCAAACAATACCACATACCACAGTGCCGGGCTTGGTGGCTCATGCCTATAATCCCAGCACTCAGGAGGCAGAAGCAGGAGAATTGCTGTGAGTTCAAGGATAAACGTAGGGCCACCCTGAACTACAAAAGTGAAAGAAAGAATTGATATTGTCAACGCTATTTTGTGCATCTGTTGAGATAGTAAGATGAATTTTTCTTATCTGGTTTGTTAATATAGTGAATTATAGTAATTTTCTAATATTAAATTAATGCTACATTCCTAGAATAACAGCACCAGGTATATCTTTTTGTTTGTTTGTTTGTTTGTTTGTGTTGAGACAGGGTCTCTCTTTGTGGTTCAGGCTTGCCCTTAGCTCAGCCTCAAACTCACATCACAGCAATCCTCCTGCCTCTGCCTCCCGAGTGCTGGGATTACAGATGTGAGCCACCACGCCCGGCACTGTGGTATGTGGCACTGGTTGCTGCTGGGCGTGAGTCTCCACACCCAGTACTGTATGTGGTTACCGGGGATCAAACCCAGGTCCTTGCGCTTGCAAGACAGGCGCTGGAACCACTGAGCTAACTCCCCGGCCCCGAGCACCAGGTATATCTTGTTATCCTTTTAATATATTATTCATTTTGACTGGGTAACATAGTGAGCTCAGGGTCAGCCTGAACTATAAAGCAAGACCCTGCCTAAAAAAAAAAAAAATATATATATATATATACATATATATGTATATATATATGCACATATATATTATATATGAATGTATGTAATATAATATGTATGTAAATATATTATATATGTATATATGTAATATATATATTAGTTTAACAATCTTTCCTTTTTTTTTTTTTTTTAGGTTTTTGGAGACAGGGTCTCGCTTTGTGGTTCAGGCTGGCCCTGAGCTCAGCCTCAAACTCACATCACAGCAATCCTCCTGCCTCTGCCTCCCGAGTGCTGGGATTACAGGCGTGAGCCACCACGCCCGGCACTGTGGTATGTGGTACTGGTTGCTGCTGGGTGTGAGCTTCCACACCCAGTATTGTTATGTGGTTACTGGGGAATCAAACCCAGGTCCTTGCGCTTGCAAGACAGGCGCCGGAACCACTGAGCTAACTCCCCAGCCCAACAATCTTTCCTTTTTAATTTAAAAAAAATCTGGGGGGGTACTGGGAATCGAATTACAGATCGTGTAATTGTGAGGGAGAAACCAGAACCACTGAGCTAAATCCCCAGGATAATTAAAAATCTTTAGCTCATTTAAAATTATTGTGGTTATCAATATGATTAAGTTTAAATCTTAACATATTAGCATCTGTTCTTTGACTTTTTTCTGCCTTCTTTGTACTGATTATTTTTGTTTGTTTCAGTATTAGGTTTGTACAGGGCCTTCATACTGATCTACATGCCCAGTCCCTTTATTTCTTTATTTTAAAGACAGGGTCTTATTAAGTTCATAAATTGGCCAGGCTATGCTCAAACTGGGTTTTTTTTTTTTTTTTGAGACAGGGTCTTGCTCTGTAGTTCAGGCTGGCCCTAAACTCACCATGTAACTCAGGCTAGCCTTGAACTCACAGCAATCCTCCTGCCTCTGCCTCTGCAGCATTTGGATTACAGATGTGAGTCACCATGCCTAGCACTGTGGTATGTGATACTGAGTGCTGGGATTGTGGTATGTAGTTACCAGGGATTGAACTCAGCACCTTACACTTGCCAGGCAGACACTAGAACCACTGAGCTAAATCTCCAGCCCCACAAACATTTTATTTTTAAAACAAGGTTGTGCTACGTAGTTCAGGCTGCCCTTAAACTCACAGTGTAGCCCAGGATAACCCTGAACTCAAGGCAATCCTCCTGCCTCAGCTTCCCAAATGCTGGGATTACAGATACATACCATCATGTCCAGCCAGGCTCAGACTTTTTCATCTTCCTGCCTCAGTCTCCCAGAGTGTGCTAACATACCCACTATTTTTAAGGATTTCACTCTATCTCCTCTATTGGTTAATTCACGTGGATTTATATTCCAGTGATCCTTTTATAATGTACATCATTAACTTATCACACTCTACCTTCAAGTGCTCCCATAAGACATATATAATAGTATATTTCCTTTTCTTCCTTCTAAGTCTTTATACTATTGTCTCATGTTTATTTTTATATATACTTCATAAAATGTTTTGAGCTTGGCAAAGAACTTTTCTAACCTTAATTAAAACTTTACTCCCAGGCTTTTCAGCTCAATGAACTACAGAGAATGAATTGTACATAAGCAAAAATTGAAAAGAAACACAGTGTTGGGGCCTGGGATTTAGCTCAGTGGTTCCAGGGCCTGTCTTGCAAGCACAAGGACCCGGGTTCAATCCCCTGGTTAACTACATACTATACTGGGTGTGGAGACTCATGCCCAGCAACAACCAGTACCACATACCACAGCGCCGGGTGAGGTGGCTCACGCCTGTAATCCCAGTGTGGTTCAGGAGGCAGAGGCAGGAGGATTGCTGTGATGTGAGTTTGAGGCTGAGCTCAGGGCCAGCCTGAACCACAAAGGGAGACCCTGTCTCAAAAAAAAAAAAAGAAACAGTGTCCAAAATATATGGGCTGAAAAGCATGAGAGCTTTAGATTTTATCAGATCCAAAGAAAACAGAATCATTTACAAAGTAATCATCACACACAATAACAACTCCCCATAACTTCTTTGAGTTTTATCATGATCAGAAGTTGATCTGTTTGGATTGCTTCATCTTCAAGGCCTCATCAAAGCTCCCCAGGAGACCAGGGATTGAATCCAGGCCCTTGTACTTGCAAGACAGCTGCCAGAACCACTGAGCCAAATCCCCAGCCCTCTACTGGGCTTCTTAAATTAGTCCACCAGGCCTGCCACACTTGACTTTTTTAAGAAAAACCAATGTAGATCTATTTGTTTTTCTTTTTCTTTTTGAGATCTATTTGTTTTTCTTTTTCTATGTAGCCCAGGCTAGCCTTGAACTCGGCAATCCTCTTGCCTCTGCCTCTCGAGAGTTGGGATTACAGGCCTGAGCCACCATGCTTGTTACTGGTATATGGTTCCTGGGGATCAAACTCGGGACCTTGTGCTTTCCAGGCAGATGTTATAACCACTGAGCTTAATCCCTGGCCCCTAAGTCTGTTTGTTTTTGAGTCGTCAGCCCAAGTTCAGTTATGGACAACCTTCTTCCTATGAGGAGCCCCCTTACTCCCTGACATGCTCATATCCTCGAAGTTGCCAGTTCTTCTTGGTTCCTAACAGTTTTTACATCCTTTTGCTATAGGGCTACATAGGGCAGGCGGTGGGGCAGACCAGAGGTTGTATGCAGACCAGAACAGATGCACATTCTGATGGAAGACAATAACCATGTGAGGCTAGAAGGCACACTAGACAGAGTCTCACTTTGTAGTTCAGGCTGGCCCTTCGCTCACTAAGTAGCCCAGGCAAGCCTGGAACTCACAACAATCCTCCTGCTTCTGCCTCCTGAGTACTGGGATTACAGGAGTGAGTCACCACGCCTGGCACTGTGGTATGTAATACTGATTGCTGTTGGATGTGAGTCACCATGCCCCGCATTGTGGTATATGGTTACCAGGGATGGAATCAAGGCCCTTGGGCTCGAAAGGCAGGCACTGGAACCACTGAGCTAAATCCTCAGCTCCACACTAACAAATTTTTACTACTTTGTTTACTTAGCCAATGATCTTATAAAGAGATATAAAATAAGAAATGATGTAGTACTGTGTCTGTGCCCCCATTGTTAATATTTCCAGACTCCTCATTCATTGCTTCAGTTTTTCTCTGACACACATTTTCCTTGCACCTGACTCGTTTGACATACTGCTTCCTTGATCTTGTCTCCCATGTGTCTAATCTGTGGTTTATCCTAGCCAATATGTTTTATTTTAGGCATTGTAAACGTGGACCTGGGGATTTAAGCCAGGACCGTTGCACCAGTCTACATTTCTACCCCTTTTCACTTTTTCATTTTGAAACAGGGTCTCCCTATGTTGCTAACTTGTTCAGAGGCCAGGGATTTAGCTCAGTGGTTCCAGCACCTGCTTTGCAAGTGCAAGGGTTCAGGTTCAATCCCCAGTAACCACATACCTCAATGCCAGGTGTGGTGGCTCATGCCTGCAATCCCAGTGCTTGGGAGGCAGGGGCAGGAGGATTGCTATGAGTTCCAGGCTTGCCTGGAAGTGAGCTGAGGGCCAGCCTGAACTATAAAGCAAGACCCTGTCTCAAAAAAAAAAAGTAGAGCTAACTTGTTCAGGCTGGGTTTGAATTTGCAATTGTGTCAGCTTCCCAGAGTACTGAGATTAGAGGCGGGAGTAACCACACCTGACTCAGACATCACACTTTTTAAATCTTAAAGTTTAATTTGGGTATTTAAAAATTATTTTCTATGTCTCTCTTTAACTGTTTTTTTCTTTCTTTTTTTTTTTTTTTCACTACTGGCAATCTTTATTTATTTATTTATTTATTTATTTATTTATTTATTTTGAGACAGGGTCTCCCTTTGTAGTTCAGGCTGGCCCTGAGCTCAGCCTCAAACTCACATCACAGCAATCCTCCTGCCTCTGCCTCCCGAGTGCTGGGATTACAGGCGTCAGCCACCACGCCTGGCACTATGGTATGTGGTACTGATTGTTGCTGGGCATGAGTCTCCACACCCAGTATTGTATGTGGTTACCGGGGGATCGAACCCAGGTCCTTGCGCTTGCAAGACAGGCACCAGAACCACTGAGCTAAATGCCTGGGCCTCACTACTGGCAATCAAACCCAGAGACCCAGTCAGGCTAGGCAAATGCTCTGCTGCTCAGCCACTTTTCTACCCTTTTCAATTGTGTTTTAAATTTTGAGATAGGAGATGAATCAGCCCAGGCTCTTTTTCAACCTAGGATCCTCCTACCTCAGCCTCTTGAGCATCCAGAATCATAGCTGTTCCCCACCATGCTTTTTCTTTCCTCAGTGGATGGACTACAGCTCTTATAACTCATTTAAATTCCTTGGCCATTCCTTCTATTATTGGTGTCATTTCTGATCTGCTTTCAGCTGGCTTAATTTTCTCTTAGTATAGCTCCTACTTTCTGGCTTCTTTGCATGTCTGACAACTACTTTTTAGTTGCCGTGCATCATTTTTTGCTAGTTTTTAAAAATAATTTTACTTTGTTGTGTGCTATTCTTATACGCATATAAATACTCTTGAACTTTGTTTTGGGACACAGTGAAATTCCTTGAAAATAGCTGACTCTTTGTGATCTTTCTCTATTGGGCAGGACCAGGACACTGTTTAGTCCAGGGCTAATTTTCCCGGCTACTGAGACAGAACCCTTCTGAGCCCTTGAGTACCTAGTGCGCTGCTGCTAAGGAAGGAAACACATTCCTAGCTTGATAGGTGCTGTTGCCATGGTTCCCTCCGATCCTCCCGAGTGACCCTTTCCCCAGCCTCAGCACCTTCTCCCCATGTAGGTAGGTGAGGATTGTTACTCCGGTTAATTCTAATGAGAGCCACGCAGACTCCCAGAATGCAATCTCGATCTCTCAGTCACTCTCTCCTATCTGCCTTCTGCTCTTCTTCCCTGAGTACACCAGTCTGGCCTCCGCCTTCTCCACGGAGGCCAGCTGTCCTGCTGCAGCCCAGCAGTCCATCCTCCTTTAGTGCAGCCTGGAAACTCTAGATCCTGCCTTAGTTATGGCTCAGCTTGTTTGCTTCCTCTCCCTCAAGAAACAGCAGTACCAGAAACAGCCACAAAACTGTATATTATAGCTCTTCAAAGTTTTAAATGGTTCTGTTTACATCTAACAATGTATGTAGAGGACTATCGGTAGAAAACAGTGAAACACCAGTGAAATAAACAAAGCCTAAACAGTAGATGTACTGTGTTCCTGGCTTGGAAGACCATCCATGTATGCAAGTAGTGTGTATTGACGTGTCAGTGGTGCGCATGTAGTTGAGATGACAAATTCTCTCCAAAGTGAGCCATAAATTTCATTCAAGCCTAATCAGACGAGATCAGCTATGTTCAGGGTAGTGTGGCCATTGACCCAATTTTATTCAATTCTAATAAAAATCCCAGCAAGATTTTTTAAAAAGCTTGTTTAAAATTTTTATGGAAAGACAGGCCTGTAGAACATTCAAAACAAATTGAAAAGAGAAAACAAAGTTGAACAACTCAGAGACACTACCTGGTTTTTAATAATGATAAAATATCAAGTCAATGAAGAATGAATAGCTTTTATAAATACCGCTGGGACAATTGGATATCCACATGCAAAAGAAGAAAACAGGAAGAATGAAATGTCCTGGGGCCGGGGAGTTAGCTCAGTGGTTCCAGCGCCTGTCTTGCAAGCGCAAGGGCCCGGGTTCGATTCCCCGGTAACCACATAACAATACTGGGTGTGGAGACTCACCCCAGCAGCAACCAGTACCACATACCACAGTGCCGGGCGTGGTGGCTCACGCCTGTAATCCCAGCACTCAGGAGGCAGAGGCAGGAGGATTGCTGTGATGTGAGTTGGAGGCTGAGCTCAGGGCCAGCCTAAACCACAAAGCGAGACCCTGTCTCAAAAAAAAAAAAAAAAAAGAATGAAATGTCCTTGACCTATACTTCATAACTTCCATAAAATTTAAACAAACATGAAACATGAAATTAAATATACAACAAAACCATAAAAGTCTTAGAAGGAAATAGAATAGGACCTTGGGCTGGGCAAAGAATTTTTTTTTTTTTTTTTTTGAGACAGGGTCTCGCTTTGTAGTTCAGACTGGCCCTTGCTCATCCTCAGACTCACGTCACAGCAATCCTCTTGCCTCTGCCTCCCGAGTGCTGGGACTACAGGTGTGAGCCACCACGCCCAGCACTGTGGTATGTGGTACTGGTTGCTGCTGAGCATGAGTCTCCACACCCAGCATTGTATGTGGTTACTGGGGGATCGAACCCCAGGCCCTTGCGCTTGTAAGACAGGTGCCGGAACCACTGAGCTAAATCCCCGGCCCCCAAAGAATTCTTAGATATGACAACAAAGACAAACCTTAAAAAGATTTTTTTCATGAATAGAACTTCACCAAAATTAAAAAGTTTTGCTGTACATAAGACACTGTTTAGACAAAGACAAAGGGGGGCCGGGGAGTTAGCTCAGTGGATCTGTCGCCTGTCTTGCAAGTGCAAGGGCCCATGTTCGATTCCCTGGTAACCACATAACAATACTGGGCATGCAGCCAGTACCACATACCACAGTGCCAGGCATGGTGGCTCACAATTGTAATCCCAGGGGGAGGCAGAGGCAGGAGGATTGCTGTGATGTGAGTTTGAGGCTGAGATCAGGGCCAGTCTGAACTACAAAGCCAGACTCTGTCTCAAAAAAAAAAAAAAGACAAAGACAAAGGGGATAGAAGACAGACTAGGAAAATAGTTATAAATCACCAGCCCAGATGAGGAGTTTGGATAAATGGCAAGGTGGGAAGCAGTGGGAATCTTTCTCTCCACAGACAACAATTACTCTGGTAGAGTGTTTCTGATATAACTTTTTTTTTTTTTTTTTTTTGAGACAGAATCTCGCTTTGTAGTTCAGACTGACCCTGAGCTCAGCCTCCAACTCACATCACAGCAATCCTCCTGCCTCTGTCTCCGGAGCGCTGGGATTACAGGCATGAGCCACCACATCTGGCACTGTGGTATGTGGTACTGGTTGCTGTTGGGGTGAGTCTCCACGCCCAGTATTGTTATGTGGTTACCTGGGATGAACCGGGGCCCTTGTGCTTCCAAGACAGGCACCAGAACCACTGAGCTAACTCCCTGGCCCTGATGTAACTATTTTCAAACCTAGAGTCTATTGAAGATTTGCAAATTCCAAGGGAAGGTTTGAACCAATGAACCGAAGTTAATTTTGGTTAGTTCTGGTCTCTGGGTATGACAGAAGCTACACATCCCCCCACCCCCAGTCCTGTGGCAGGCAGCTGTACCTAAGGATGCTGTCTCCCAACTGGAAGATCCGACTGCTGCTTCTATTCAGAGGTACGGACAGGGGAAGCTGAACTTGCACTCTTTGCCTTAAGTGACCTTCCCCAAGTGTCTTCCAGGAGACTTAAAGAGCTGGTGTCCTTTTTCCTCCTTTCATTTTTAATTCTGCCCTTTTGGAGACAGACCCTAAGTACTAGAACATTAAAAATCAAACATAACTGGGCCTACCCTAATGACCCATACCTGTAACCCTAGAGTTCCAGGAGCCCGAGGTAGGAGGATTGCAAATTCAAGTCCAGCCTGGGCAGTTTAGCAAGACTCTGAAAACACACACGCACACACACACACACACACACATACCCCTGAGCCTAGCCTAAGGATGTTCTTTATTGTGAAAATCCTAAATTCAACTGCCAGTGCGGGAAAACAAAACAAAATACTTTTTTTTAATCCACAGGAAAAATTAGACTTCACTCAGTGTTGTTTATGCAGAGCTATGAATCACCCAAGGCCTCACACATGCTAAGCAAGTGCCCCACCAGAGAGCTGTGTCCCCAGCCTCCAAAGGGAAAATTAGGAAGTGACTATGAATGGCCAAGGAAAGGAGCAAGATTTAAAGGAACTCAGATAACCTTAAATTTACCTCAGGCTGATGCTTGCATGGAGACAGCATCCAGAAATTTACAAAAGAAATTAAAATAAAGCAAGGTAGTTGTCCAGGTCCAATTCTGGTCATGCCACTCTTGTCTGGGGAGAAAGGATATGACCCAGACAAGTGAGGAAGCTGTTTGTTGTAGTCTAGGCTCTGAAAGTACAGAGGATAGTTTAGGCCAATATTCTGAGAAAAAGGACATTCGCATAGGTAAGTAATAAAAGACCCTCTACACCAAAACTATCCAGAGCGTTTGGTCCAGAGATTTAAAGGAAGAAGTAGTTACAGCAATTATGCTTGTCCACATAAAGTAGGCAGGTACATGGTGGAGCCAAAGAGAGTTTGTAAAGACTAGTTAGTGCCCTGCTAATTGTGGAGAAAACTTTTGTAGATAGTATTAAAGATAGTGCAGAAATAGTTTGAAAGATTACTTCAAAAAGTATGGTGAGGGGGCCGGGGAGTTAGCTCAGTGGTTCCGGCGCCTGTCTTGCAAGCCCAAGGGCCAGGGTTCGATTCCCCGGTAACCACATAACAATACTGGGTGTGGAGACCCACACCCAGCAGCAACCAGTACCACATACCACAGTGTCGGGCGTGGTGGCTCACGCCTGTCATCCCAGCGCTCGGGAGGCAGAGGCAGGAGGATTGTGATGTGAGTTTGAGGCTGAGCTCAGGGCCAGCCTGAACCACAAAGCGAGACCCTGTCTCAAAAAAAAAAAAAAAA
>PVIR01032623.1:0-18519 GCA_004026965.1 Petromus typicus
TTTCAAAAAGAATCTCTCTCATCCTCTGGAATTATAAAATATGTTTATGAAAGGAGAATTGCAGTTTACTTTTAAAAATAGGAAAATGTGTTTATTTAGAGTGGTATGCCATCCTCTTTACTAAATTTTGTATCGAGTTTATCATTATTCCTCCAAAAAGTGAAAAATTTAGGGAATCAGTCAGAAAATAGGAAAGAAACACTGGCGATCTAAAATTGTAGAAGTGTCTCTGTGTTCCACTTTCAGAAAAAAAGTAAATCAAAGAGAAATAACTAAAAAACAAAGTGTTACCTGAGGCGACTTTAACTTATGCATCAGTGATAAACCCGAGACTCACATGGCCCTTGGACTAGCTCTCATTTTTCTCTTTCTTTGCAAAATCCAATGCAGCAGTATCCACTTAAATATGAGACATATCAAATGGATACTGAATTTCTCTTCACTCATAAAGGCCATTATTCTAGCACAATATCATCGTTATTATGAGCGAAGCTGAGATTGGCTTTGCGCTCAAGATGGCCAAAATAATTGTGTGAGTCCAGAGAAAATAGTTCAGCATTTTACTAATATAGCTTTAAATATTTTTATAGACATTGTTTGAGAATAAAACATAAGCCACTTGCTTGATCAACAAAAGCAATCAAAGAGAAATGAAGTTAAGCTTCATTGGAAAGAAAGTTAGGACACTAGTCACCTGGGGAGAGAGTAACACTAGGCTTACTGAGAATATTCTGAGAACAGAAGAAAGAAATTTAGCCTATGCAGTGAAAGAACACTCTAATGAGACTTTAATAATGGAAGAAATAAATGTCCCTGGACATAGGTAGGATATTCTATCACAGTTGTAAGAGTGAATTTTAAACCTTCAGGCCCATGATCCTTTCTCCATCCATTCACATGCTATTTAGAAACATTTACTACATGCTAGGTATATGCTTAGCCATGGAGAGATGAAAGATGTAGGAGCCACTCTGCAGGTTAAAAATTGTTATTAAAAAAGTCATAGAATGTCAAGAGACACGAATAGTAACATTTGACCAATGCTATAAAAATGCAGGACCAAGACTTAGAGGAGAAAAGTCCTAAAAAAATGCAGGCATCAGGCCAAGTAAAGCCAAGAGATTATTTCACTCCTAGGAAAGGATACTTTCAGGAAGCCAGGATAGGAAACTGGCAATAGATAGGTTAATGTATAGGAAGAGTAAGAGATGAAGCTATAGTAGTAAAAATCAGATCTTGTAGAGTTGAGAAGCTTAAATCTTGGGCCGGAGATTTAGCTCATTGATTCAGGCACCTGTATTGCAAGCATAAGCACTCGAGTTCAATCACCTGTAACCACATACAATACTGGGCATGGAGACTCACGCCCAGCAGCAACCAGTACCACATACCATAGTGCCAGGCATGGTGGCTCATGCCTATAATCCCAGCACTGGGGAGGCAGAGGCAGGAGGATTGCTGTGATGTGAGTTTGAGGCTGAGCTCGGGGCCAGCCTGAACTACAAAGTGAGACCCTGTCTCAAAAAAAAAAAAAAAAAAAAAAAAAAAGCTTAAATTTTATCATAAACACTATGGAAAGTCATTAGAGTAAGAAAACAAAGTGATGAGATCTTCATTTTCTAATATTTTATTTGTAAATATAGTTTAATACTCTATAGATTCAACCAGTACTCATGAAGCATCTGCCAGGAAGACAAAAGACAAGAGCAGCTATAGGTAATCGTGAGGGTCCTCGTCCAGGTAGGGTTTATGGTTCCTTCAGAAGTTCTCATTTCTTATCACAAAGAAACCAATTGTGAAGCTATTTCCACAATCATGGCTAACATGATGAGGGTCAAAGTTAGCGATGACAGCTGAGGTAGACAAGAAAATAATAAACCCACATGTGATTTCCTAAAACTAACTAGCTAGCAAAGAAATATCATTTGTTTGGTGGCTGCTGTACACCAATTATGGAAACCAAGAATGTATTTTACTCAATGTTCACTAAAACTTCATAAATTATATATGCTTTGTCAATTTTATCAGCATTTGAGGGTGTAATGAATTTTAAAACCTGACTCCTATGGTGTAGCTCCTTCCAAGAGATGGAGATTATGTCCTCATTGGGTACCTTGCTATGCCAGACAGATCCAAGTGGATTGACCATAGATGGTTTCGGAGTCTTAGCTTCTGTCTCATGAGTCGTATTCCAATTACTCAAAGCAAATATGAGACAGAAAGACTGAAAATCAAAACTGGGAGTGAAGGTCCAGGGATTTAACTCAAGTAGTACCACACTTACCTTGCAAACACAAGGAAATGAGTTCAATCCCTGGTACTGCAAAAACTTAAAATTAAAAATAAATAAATATAAAAGTGGGAGTAGATTCCAAGCATGGAGCTTTCCACGATCTTGTGGCTCTCGTTTCCTGATTTCTCAGAAATGGCTCTGATCTCTTCTGGTTACAAATCTCATATTCTTTGTTTCTAGGTACATAGATCAGTACACATTTTAATCATGGCATCTTCATTTTTCAGGAAATGGGTTAGCTATTTGAATAAAAAAGAAATGCCCATGTGCAAGAATAGATCAAGATTTACTAAAATATTTTAAGATTTCCTGTAAGATCTTGTAGTACAAGACTCTAACTACAAGTCAATATCTACCTGTGTTATTTTGAAATTTTAAATATAATTCTAAAACTATAGATTAATAACTATGAAACAAAATGATGATAAAAAGACATTAATAGAATAATACATGAGAACTAGAAAGATAATTTTAAATAATATATTTACCTTTTTTGACATAAAAACTGAGGTTCAGAAATATTGCTGACCCAGAGTCATAAAATTCATCAGAGATAATGGAATCAAATACAGATCATCTAAACTTCTGAGTGGAGCTGTTGGCCAGAAAATAGTGCTGCTTCCAATGAATGGTTGACTAATTGAAAGGGTAACCAAAATGAGCACTTTGATTTCCCAAGAAATGTTCAAAGACTACAATATTAAAGTAAAACTAAATGAAAAACATCTAAATGTCAAAGGATAAGGCAAGAAAAAAGAAAAATGAAATAGAATTTTTCCTGATAGTTACATTTTTAACATTTCTTGAAAAGCAAAGCTCAACTATTAGATAGTTCACTGGGGGCAAAATCCAGTTGAGACTGTATTTAAACAGTGTTAAATATTCATGAGAGTAGTGGAAACACTTTGAATGACTTTTTAAAAAAGTAAATGCTGTAGAGACATAATTTTCTCTAAAAAGAAACATGGGGAGAATAAAGTGATTGTGATCATTCTTTTTCCCAAAGTAGTATAGCTTCCAGTAATTACAGTATTTCTATTTTTTGAAACAGTAATGACTGAAATTTATATAACTACTCTCATTTCAGAATTTAATAAGTTCATGTGAGCTACCTTAAAATACCATGAGTCTGACTTTTTCTATCATCCTTAGAAGGTGCGTGCAGTTATCTGTCTCAGTTATTGTCACAATGAGAGTTTAATTTTATAATTAAAGAATACAAATATTTTAAAGGCTTTTTGAAGGTCACACCAGAGACCTGCAATAAACACAAAAATAGAAGAAAGAAGATGATTCAGTGACAACACTGTAGGAGGCATTTGTAGCTACTACCTTTCTCAGAAACATCCTTATAATTAGCCCAATAAAGGTCGGGCCATTAGTGCAAGTTACAAATTTCCTCCCAACAGATCGGGAGAGAAGTGAGCATATTTTTTATAACAAGCATCTTGTCCTGTGTCTTCCAAATTTCTGTTTTGGATTCAGACACTGAGCTGGTTGGCATTGCTGGTTCTTGGGGTAATAAGTTATCATTCAACCTGTGTTAGAATCAGTTTAACTGAAAGCTAGCCTCACCACGAGTCATCAGAGACTCAAAGGCAAACTTGCTCTGAAGGAAGCCGGCATGAAGTCAGTGACGCAGGATACAGGGCCAGAGAACGAAGTTGGGTGAGTGAGAACGAGAGTGTGGGGAGGAAAAAGGCTGCTTGTGAACCTTCCAATACCTACAGTTCCTCCGTGAAACTAGCTGTATTTCCAATAACCCAGCTTCTTTAAATTTCTCTAATAAAACCTGTTGATTATGTAGCATTGATAAGTTAAGCCCTTATTTGGGAATTGAATGAGAGACATTTTTTGGAAGCATGACAGACACCATGTCGTGAACTTTAATGATACAAGTTAAGTTGGAGTAAGGAAGGATGCTAGAAACTAACTCCAAACTTGTCACATTTACTTACACAGTCACAAACACCGAATAAGAAAGTTCTCATCCATTCATCCATCAGGAATAGTCCAGTAAACAAAAACAAAAACAAAAACAAAAACAAAAACAAATCACAGCACAGATGCAAATATAATACAAAAAAATTTTAATTAATAATAAAAAGTGTTACTGGAATGTAAAAATGTTCATTCTGAAAATAAAAAATTAATGCATCTGTCTGTAGCAAAAAAAAAAAATTCAAAATGAGCAAAAAGGAATGAGCAATCTATATATAATCACTTACTCTTCCAAATCACCAAATAAATCACACTCCTTTCTGTGACATGAGGGCTCATCCCAGATGCGTGTTTATCAGGTTGAGTGTCACCCAAGCATGGTTACTTCTGAAATCTCTCCACCTTCATGAAATGCTTTTGTATGAGAAAATTTTGCTACAAAGAGGAGTGATCACTGTCAAATTTCCAAACATTTTGCACTCTTATCTGCTGCACTTGATTATGTAAATTATGATCATATCAGATCTAATTGGTCCTCCACATGTAAGCATATTAGAAGTTGTTTGGGACAACCCTACTTCTACACTTAAAATACTTGAATCAAATTATCACTAACTTCTTTCTGGACTCTCTGTTATCTTTTAGTTGGTAAAGTACATCCCACAGAAAGCTTCAAAACTCATCTCCCCCCAAAATTGAATCCAGTGTTGTCTACAACCCAATTAGATCCTTTACTATGTCCTAGCTAAAGGCATGACAACACATGTTCTTTATTTTTTAAATTATCTTTATTGGTACAATATGAATATACATGATAACCACATTCAACATTAATAGTTTGTACCAGAATATGACATGACTTGATTCTCATTTTTTTCTTTTTCCCACCACCTTGCATCCCCCTGCTCCCTATACAAACACATGTTCTTTAAGCCTCATCCAAGTTGCTGCAAGAAGTTAAAAATATTCTTTACCAATAATAAACAAGCAGCTCAGATGTACTCCATATTTAAACATAAATCTCCTTATATTGTGAATTTTATAGATAGATATTTTAAATTTGCCAAAGAATCAGTTGTGAAGACATAGGACTATAACCCAAGCACACAAAATCTTATGCAGGAGTATTTCCATAAGTTTGAAGCCAACTTCATCCACATAATGAACTTAAGTTCATCTGAAACTACATAGCAAAATCCTGTCTCTAAAACAAACAAATCCAAAGATAATTTTATATTTTAAAGAAAAGAAACTCAACTGAAAACATTTCATTGAATTTAAATATCTCCCTAGTTTCTTGGCCTAGAGTATTTTAATATCCAAAATTAAAAATATGTGCCATAAAATTTAACAGAAGGTCAATTATATTTGAAGGATGAGGAAGAAATGAGAAAATCTTTATGGGAAACTTCATGGGGTGGAAGGAACTCAGTAGCTTTCTGCATTTAAATATATATATGAAACATGATTTGGAGATAATTCTCATTGAAGACTTAATGTTTAAAATAAGGATTTTCTTTAATTTTGGAATAGTAACCACCTACTTAGTCTCGTCTTGTGACAACATTTGAGCTACTGCTGAATTCATGCAAAGTCTAGAAATTTAAACTGCTAACAGCTCCAGCCACCATATGCTGTCTTACTATCTCTCTAGTGTCTAAATTTGGCTTAATCCTTCCTAATTTCATTTCTCTTTGGAGTTCTGTGCTTTCATGTCTTGCTCTCTTAGCAATGCAGATCCCTATGCTTACTTTAAAGTCATTTAATTAAGATAATCTCAGAAATATTTCAAATCTCTGATATAAGGAAGATTTTTCTAGTCCTACCATTTAACTGGAGAATCACCCTGTAGAAGTTAGGGTAGAGGGTCCCCTAGACTGTTTCCAGAAGCTGCCCAGGGAGTCTGCTTTGAGTGTCTGCTTATGAAGATGTGACCTTGGGGTCTGTTATGGTTTGTGTTTAGATGTCTCCACAAAGCCTCATCAGATGATGTAGGACTATCTTTTTCATACCGCTCTAACCCCTGCAGTCTGAATAGATAAAAGGGGCAGGGAAATGCTATTAACTCTTTCTTCCTAGTTGCCATTGCTACACTGTGGCCCGGGGACTAGCTCTCGCTGGTTACCTTTGACCCTTTTTGTGTGTGCCCTGGGTACGCCATGTTGTTTCTCCTCTGTGATGCCTGTTTGCCATCTCTGCCTTGGCACCAGCTGATTATGGGCTGATACCTCTATGAACTATAAGCCAAATGAATCCCTTCCTATCTAACTTGGAATGTTGGGTATTTTTTCTCATCAATGAGAGAAAAGTAACTAACTCAGACATTTGATGCTAGAGAAGTGGTGTCATTGTTATGACTTCACTTGGCCACGCGGCTCAAAATCTTTGGAACTAGCTTGTGGGAAGGGGAAGAGTTAAGAAAATGTCAGAGAACTTGTCTACACAAGCAGCACTGGAACGTCTTTGATTGTTTTGCAAGGAAGATCCTGGTCAGAGCTCAGCGGGCTACAAGGCTGGTAGAAACCGGACACACAATGTTTCTGCTGGGAATGGCTGCACTGACTGCTGGACTCTAGGGGATGTGTGTTATGACTTAGCAGAAAGTTCATCTTAATTTTTTCACCTACAGCAACTTTACTGAAAGATTTGGAGATGCCAGGTGAAGAAGTAAAGCTGAAACATCATAGGCTGCTCTGTGAAGGAGATTCTGGTCAGAGCTCTGAGGACCAGAATATTTCCAAAGACCAGATTTGGGAGTTTGTACCAGGAAGAACTACATTGGCTGCTGGAATCTATACGATGTGTGTTATGGCTTAGCAGAAAGTTTGTCTGCATTTTTGTGTGTCTAGAGATTTTGCCTGAGACTGAGATTAGGGGTGGCACACTAATCCTGCAGAGAAGATTTCAAGACAATTGAATATTGAGGCTGTGGTATGGCTATTACAGATCTATGTTGATAATCAAGAGCAAAGAGGGAGGAGAAAAAGAGCCCAGTGGATTGTTTAAAATATTTTGAGTTTGCCAAAAAGGGAAACTCCAGTAAAGCCAGAGGCTGCAAAGTTCAAGCAGAGAAGATCAGGATTACTGAGGAGGAATATAATAGAAAAGATGCCCCGAGTGCATCACAGGAAGCAGCAGGACTCTATTCTTTGCAGTTTCACAGTTGTAAAGATAAAGGAGTTTGCTTTGAGAACAAAGTCCAGAATAGATGCAGCCTAAGGAAGGTGTTCCAGAATGGTGTCTGCATAAGGAAGTTGTTCCAAAATGGCAGCAGCCTAGAAATTTCATTTCTCAGGATTGGGTTCAAGGTGCCTCTGTGAACTCTAAGCTAAATAAACTTCTTCCCCTCTATCTTTGGGTGTTGAGTATTTTGTCTCAGGAACAAGAGAAAACTAACCAGAATGGAGTCTATTGCTGGCCCTGGCTACTTCTCATCTGACAAAACTCTCCTTGTTTGTATTGCATCCATCATGAACTAAACAGACTGGCTCCACCAGACAGTGAGGCCATGATGTTTCTGCCCCAGTATCAACTTCCCATGGACTGATATCCTTTCCCCTGTATAATGAAAACCAACTTAAACTCTCTAAGAACTGGAAAACTGAGTAATACAGACCCTTACCATATTTCAAAGATCATATTTCTCTAATTATTTCTGATAATTGTGATTTCTAAGCTTAAAATCAACCAGCTTTTTTCATATGCTCCCAGGATACTATCTGATTTAGTTTTCGAAAGTCCAATGTCTTTTGTAATATTTCCTCTAATTTTGCTTTTTAAAACAATGTGTTCAAACATGGGGAGTATTTTGAAGGGGATTAATGCCATTTAATCTTTTGCTGTAATGTATTTTTAATTTAAACATACATCATATATTTTGAACACCTCTTGCATACTCTTAGAGAAAAATATTCTTTTTACTCATTTTTTATTATCATTTATTTATTGTGGAAGTTCTTTAAACCCTTGAACACAAGTCCTTTATCAGGTATGTAATTTATAAATGTAAATGTTTTATGATTATATCATTTGCACCACAACGATGGTAAATGATAAAGTCCAAGATTTTTGCTTTTCTTGCTTTTGCTATGCTAAAAATCTATTGCCTATCTCTGAGTCTTTAAGTTTTACTGTGCTTTTTTCCCCAAGAGTTTTATAGATTCTATTGGTACATTTACGTTTATGATACATTTTGAGTTTTAGAGGGTTTAGTTTTGCTTTTTGTTTTTTTATTTTTATTTGTTTGATTTTTATTTTGCATATAATTTGAGGTAAGGTACTAACTTCACTCATTTGCATATCAGTGTTCAGTGTCTGCAGCAGTATTTATTGAAATGACTATTTTTCACCATTTAATTTTCTTGGTGCACTTTTTCAAAAATAAATTGACCATATGTTTGTAATTATGCTTGTATCACATTCTCTTGATTACGGTAGCTGCCATAAGTATTGAAATCAAGATTGTTTGACTATTCTGGGTTGCTTTCAGCCTCTCAAGAATTTTAACTTCAACTTTTCAATTTCTTCCAAAAAGTCACCAAAGATTTTGTTAGGGGTTACATTGAATCTTTAGAGTAATTGAGGAATTATTATCATTTCAGTAGTATTTAGTCTGCCATTCTGCAAATATAAGGTATCTTTTTATGTGAAATATGAAGTAAAATTATGCAAAGGGAAAAGGAAAGGGCTGGTAGGGGAAAGTAAAGAAGGAAAAAAGAATTGATAGTGATAAAAAAAGAAACAAAGCTTGAATACAAGGGGTGGGAGTTTTAGGAAGGGCAGGGAAAAGGGAAAAAATGAGAATCAAGATGTATCATGTACAGATATAAATTCTCACGGTTGAATATGATCATAATATATGTATAAAATGTACCAATAAAGTCAATAAAAAATAAAATTGAAGTCACTTGAAACATGTCAGAAAGTCTTAAAAACATTTTCAGAGGACAAGTCTTACATTCTTTTCATTAAATTCTTAAGTATTTCAGTCCTTTTAATGTTATTATATTAGCAAATATTTATATTAATTTATACAATATTTTATTGCTTGTCCATGTAAATAATTGATCTTTGTAATTGTTCTCCTATGATGCTGACTTGAAGAACATATTAGTTTTAACAGATTTTGAACATGTAATTTTCTATATGAACAATTATGTAATCTGAGCACATAATTTAAAACTTTATTTTAATATTAATTTATTCCTTTCTAATTTAACTAACTTTTATTCCTTTATCTTGTCATATGGTTTAAACCTACTGACAATATTAAATACAATTGGACATGTATAATATTCTTGTCTATGACTGGATCTCAAATTGAAAATGTTCATCTTTTATTATTAAACTTAACTATTTTTATAGATGCCATTTATCAAGTTGAGGAAACTCTGCATTATTCCTGCTTTTTTGAGTGTTCAATGATGATAGGTAAACTTTCCAAGTTTTAAAAATAATTTACATTTTCTTCTTTTATTCTATCAGTATGGTGTACTTAGCAAATGAATTTTTGGATGTTAAGACAATCTTACATCCCTAGAATAAATCCTACGTGATGGTATTGTATGTACCTTTCATTAATGTAACGTTGAACTTGGCATGTTAGCTTTTGGTTGAATCTTTTGCTCATTTATTGATAAGGCATAAAGGACTGTGGCTTTCTTGTGTTTTTTGTTTAGTTTTAAGATCAGAATACTACCTTGGCAAAGTGAGGGGGAAAGAGATTCTAACTCATCCATTTTAAAATAACTTATAGTAATTTTCTTGTAGCTGTTCAATAAATTTTCCCAAAGAAGTAATAACAATTTCATTTGGGAAGTTTTAATATGATTCATTTAGTTATTCACTTAGTATATGCTTATTCAGAATTCCTAGTCATTCTTGAGTTGAATTCAGCAGTCTGTGACTTTTTAACAATTAATCCATTTTATTTAACCTAACATGTTGATTTATAGCTATCCATAATACTCCATTTTTCTATTTCATTTTTGTAAAATCATCAGTGATGTCCATTTTTCTTATCTGATTTTTTAATAATAAATTTTATCAGTACAATTTAGATAAACATAATGATGAATTTTGCTATATGGAATAAGTACCTGTACATGACATTTTTATCTTTTTTTTCTTTACATTCCTCTTCCTTCCCTTCAACTTCTCTTCCCTTCCTAATTTGCAAAAGTTTGATTTTCATTTTTTTTTCTCAATTTTTTCCCCTTTCTTTCTACTTCTCTGTTGGGAACAATTCTGTTTGACAGTCCATCACCTTAATCACTGGGCCACCTCATACCCAAACAATTTTGTTTGAAAGAAATAAATGCACAGTCAAAACTGTGACCAGGCCTACCTACAGACAAACTTAGGACTTAACTCACCTTCACCTCCTGTAGCAATAAGAACTCTGGTGGTCTCACATGCTATGATTCTTCAGGGCAGAACTACTCCAGAATCTATATAACTTCTTCATCACAGGTTTCTGCCCTATCCTCTTGAGTCTTTTGGAGTACATGTAATATAAGGTGTGGCAGGCTAGGGTCTGGAGTCCTGCCACCCAGAGTAGCATGAATCAGGCCCAAACCAGCTTATATTCTAAGCCTTATTTCTGCCTAATTATTTTTCTATGTGCTGTCAACTCACACAAGACTAGAATTTAATGCAGAAATTCTAGTTACACCCCCTTTCCTTGTTTCCCACATTCCCCTCTAAGCCCTTTTCCATTTGAGTACTTTATATTTCACAATGTGTATTATACAATTTGATCCTCATTTACATTTTCAGTTTCTCACAACAGAGAAACAATGAAATAATTACATATATGTGTTTGACTAATTTAATTTAAGAATGTGGTCTTAAGGTGCCTCCATTTAACTGATAGTGTCTTTATGGATGAGTATGTCTTCACTGTATAAAAAGTCCACATTTTAATCTATTTATCACTTTATGGGCATTTGAGTTATTTCAGAGATTTGACAATGACAAACTGTGCTGCTATGAACATATGTTCACATATATCACTGGGGTTTGATGCTTTTAATTCTTTCAGAAGGATACTGTGAAGGGAAATACCCAGATCAAATGGAACCTCTTGTTTTACTTTTTGAGGCATCTGCACACTGATTTCCACACTGGTTGTACCAGTCTACATTCCCAGAAATAAAGAGAAGAGAGTTCTTTTCTCCCTACAGATATTCTAGCATTTGTTATTGGTTGATTTCCTGATAACAGCCATTCTTTCTGCAGTGAGATGGAATCTCAGTATTGTTTTCATTTGCATCTCTCAGATGATGAATGATGTAGAACATTTTTGAAATACTTATTTGCTGTTTGTTGTGTCCTTCTTCTATTTTTTATTTCAGCAGCCAATTTTCACAAGTTTTATAATTAGTCTACCTAAAAGTTTGTTAGGATTGCTGTTATTTTCAAAGCATATAGCGATCACTTCAGCTTCCCTTCACTACTATTGTGTGGTTTGTCTTCTTCCATTCTGATCTTATTTTATTATTTGTGTGAATATATTTGTGCGAATTATTTGTGTGTTTTACTACAAAGTGTGCCTTGTAGACAAAACATCACGTTTCTTAAATTCAATCAGACAAACTTTACCTGCAGCTGGACTGTACAAACCATTTCTATTTAATATTTATCAATATTGTTAGAATTAAATTTTAATTTTTATCTTTTGTTTTATGTTTCATATCTTTCATTGAGATGGTAAGCAGATTATGCGTAATGAAACTCATGCTTTTGTAATTTTTCAATGATATTTTGAGTTAATAATTAGTGGTTTCTTAAGACCACAAAGTGTACATCCATTTATATTACATTTTATTATTCTATCACTTCAAATTCATACTGATTTAAATTATATAAAATGTAGAATCTGTGTTATATGGTGACACGACCTTCTGATATTATTTTGTTATCCATATTATATCAATACAATTATTTCGTTTTTAAAATTTGATTTATTAGTATATTTTATATGTACATCATGATCACACTGAACATTGAGAATTTGTAACAGTATGTGATACAACTTAACTCTCAATTTTTCCTATTCTCCTCCTCACCCTAAAACCCCATCCCCTAAATACATAAGCTTTGTTTCCTTTTTTGTTGTTCTTTTGTTTTCTGAGACAGGGTCTCACTTTGTAGTTCAAGCTGGTCCTGAATTCAGCCTTGAACTCAGCAATCTTCCTGCCCCTGCCTCCTGAGTGTTGGGATACTGGCATGAGCCACTACACCTGGCACTGTTGTTTCCTTTTTTTTTTTTTTAATCATCAAATTTTTTCTTTCCCTTCTTTATTTACTCATAACTTCCTTTTTCCCTTTGAATGTTTTCTATTTGTCAATATCTGCCATACATTTAGGACTCATTTATATCTTTAGTTTGTCATGTCAGAGAAAAGGTGATATTTACACATCTGTGGCCTATTTACTTCACTTATTAATATGTTCTCAAAGTACATCCATTTGACTATAAATTAACCGAATTTATCATTCTTTATGGAAGAGTAATACTCCATTTTATTAACCACATATTCATTATCCAGTCACCATTGATGTGCATTGCTAATTTTAAAATTAAGTACCTAAGTATTATTACAAATATTCTTTATTTCTTGTGCATTTGAATCATTGCCTCAAGTTTGTTATTTTTGGTATAAAGAACTTTTAACATTCATTTTAAGGCTGGTGTATTAGCCAAAGGTTTTTTTTTTTTTTGAGTTTTTGTTTATATGAGAATGTCTCACTTCACTCTTATTTTTGGAACATAGTTTTGCTAGATATAAAAGTTTTTGACAGTTTTGCTCTTAGGATTCTGAATATGTCATGCCACTGCCCCTGGCCTTTATTATTTCTGATGAACAGTCAGTATGATGCAAGGGCTTCATTTTCTCTTGCTCTTTTGGGGTTTTTCTCTTTGTCTTTATCATTCAGCATTTTTCTTTCATGTAGTTATTTGTGATGTCTCTTTTTGGAATGTATTGAGGTGTTTAGTTGTAGATGTGAATGTAATTATGGTTTGGCCTAAACTGGCTTCCAAAATCTTAACTATTGAAGGTTTGTTTGCCACATTATAGTGTTTAGGAATGTAACAGCCCTCTACACCCCTGAAAGTAAAACTTCTAGAGCTTTCAATGATACACACACCCCACTGAGTACCGGGCCACTGCTGCAAGACAGAGCCTAATGAAAAGAAGTTATTCAGGGTCCTCTGTTGAAGAGGATACTGAGTCCCTTGGTCTTTCTCTCTTTGATTCCTGGATGCAATGAAATGAGAAATTTTGCTCTGTACAATATTCTCTCTTGTAACAACTGCCGAATCAACAAAGCTAACTAAATACAGACTGAATCTTCTGGAACTGTAAGCAAAAATATAACTTTTCTTAATAAAGTGTTAAAAGCAGAGATTTTTGTCACAAAGATAAAAATATAACATTTTTTTTCTTTCATCCAAATAAAGAAATCTTCAGTCATTATTTATTTGATTCTTCTGGCCATTAAATATATGTTGATGTGCTTAAAAGTAATTTAATTGGTAATTCCATTAAATATATGTTGGTAATTCCATTAAATATATGTTGGTGTGCTTAAAAGTCTCCTTTAATTTTTACTCTTCACTCAGTTTCTGCCAACATAATCCTATTTGTTCCATCATTGCTTTCACTGGAGCAATGACTCCAAGCAAGGTCAAATTTACCATGGAGTCAGAGTAAATTTTCAGTTTAGCTGTTCCACTTTTCAGCTACATAATTTAATTTCACTTATTTAATAATTTATATATCGTTAGCAGTATTGTATGTTTAGTGATATATTACTGTCATTTTCTCTTATTTATTCAAAGTATAGTTTCATTTAGCTATTTGAAAATATTTTGAATAGCTGCTTTGAATTCTGTCTGCTAATTTCACCATCTGGGCCTCTGCGAAGACAAATTCTACTTCCAACTTTATTTTCTTCTACATGAGTCATATACTTCTGTTTCCTGATATGCTCTATTATTTTAGTTGTAAGTTGGCTTTTGTAGATAATCTAGTGCACAAATTCTGGCTACTGATTATTCCCTCTGTAGTTAACCAATGGAAGGATGGATGGATATGTATATACACATATATACAAATATATGTGTATATACATATATATATATATAATATATATGTAATGAGAAGGTGGGTGTCATTATTCAGAAATTTTGTATTTTCTCGTATGTGTAGGCAGGGGCAGTAGTTTAGAGGCTCTCTCTAAACCTTCCTGAGACAGCACAACCTTAGGCAGGCTTGAGATCTTTGTGTCTTCCAGGTACATTTAAAAAGTTGGTTTCATATGAGTCATACAAAGTCATAGCAGCTTACTGTTCCACTACTGCTCAGTTAGAGGTTGTGTTTAAGCCCATCACTAGTGAAGTCTCAAACATCTGCTCGTCTGTGTGAGGCTTTCTCACCTACCCACTTCTTTCTCTGCTTCTCAGAGTGCTAACTCTGAGAGTCTAATTCATGAGCTTTCCACTCTCAGAGTTGTCTCTGATAACAAAAGGCCTTATTTGGCTGTTCCTTTCCAGTATTCTACTAAGATTTAGGCTATGCTGTTTATCACTGCTGGTTTGTATCAGAGCTACCAATATTCATTTGTGGTTGGCAGGACTATCATTTTGCCTTTTTCTTTTCTTTTTGTTATTTTTATTTATTTATTTATTTATTTTTTACATTTTTGTTTTGGTTTGTTTTGTTTGTTTGTTTCTGAGACAGGGTCTCCCTTTGTAGTTCAGGCTGGCCCTGACCTCAACCTCAAACTCACATCACAGCAATCCTCCTGCCTCTGCCTCCCAAGTGCTGGGGTTTCAAGCGTGAGCCACCACACCCGGCACTGTGGTATGTGGTACTGGTTTCTGCTGGGCATGAGTCTCCACACCCAGTATGGTATGTGGTTAACTGGGGATCAAACCCAGGTCCTTGTACTTGCAAGACAAGTGCTGGAACCACTGAGCTAAATCCCCGGCCCCTATTTTGCCTTTTTCTATAAAAACCACAAAAGAGAAATTATTCTTTTTTATAGTAAAAGAAACATGCATTTGCTTCCCATAATCTTTTCCTCCTTTTAGACAAAATGGCATATTGAAGTACGGATATCTAAAACTACATCTAGAATGTGGTAATCAGAATTCTAGAAATAATTTGAAAGAAGTGGAAAAAGGTGACTGTTGACTTAAAGGCATCCTGCCTAGCGCTGTTCTTTTCTTTTTTACATGAACTGCTATTAATCACTTTGGTTCTTCGGTTCCATCTGGACTTCTTTTTTGTTGATGAAGCTGAAGGTCACCCTGTGAATTTGACTAGGAAAAACAATATAAGCAGCTCGAGAATATTTTCTGGTCTTGATTTCTTGAGATAGGCAAATATTAAATTGTTTTACTCCCAGACTTCTAACCTTTGATGTACACATTTTCTTGTAGTTATTTACACACTAATGCTGTTATACACATACTGCTGTTAAGAAATTTTGCAGATGTAATTAAAATTCCTAATCAATTGGCCTAGATTAATAAGACATTCCAAAGTGAGTCTGACCTACTTAGGTGGCTACTTTAAAATAAAAAAGCAGCAACAGAATTTTCTTTTTGTCTTGTGAATAATACTACACAGAATATTTGAGCACAAATATCTCCTTGGGACCATGAATTTAAAACTTTTGGACATACTCTCAGAAACAGGATTGCTAAATCATATGACATTTCTACTTTTACTTTTTGAGGAAATTCCACATTGTTTTCCATAATGGTTATATCATTTTTTCATTCCCAACATTGCAAAGGTGTTCCATTGTTGCTATCTCTACACCAATATTTATTATTCTATTCTTTTACTAATACATACCCTGCTGATTTCATGACATTTTATTGTGGTTTTAATTTGCATTTCTCCAATAATTTGTGTGCATCTTTTCATATGATAATTGCCATTTGTATGTATTTTTTGAGGGAATGTCTATTCGAATTCTTTGTATCTTTTACATTGCATTATTTAGTTTTATTTATTTTACATATTTAATGATCTTGTTTTTGATATTTAGTTATAGGGGTTCCTTTTATATATTGCATAGGAGAATTTTATTATTTTGCAAGTTTTTTATTCTTGATTATTTCCTTTGACATGTTTTTTATTATTCATTTTTACTAGATTACCTTTACTTTTATTGTTCGTGTGCTCTGTATAATATTCAAGAAATCAAGAACAATACAAATCTCATGAAATTTTTCTTTACATTTTCTTCTAGTATCTTTATAATTTCAAGTCTTACATTTAAGTTTTTAACATAATCATTAAGGCTTGCAGCTAAATATCCCCCCAAAACCTCATATGTTCATAGAGGTGGCTTTTTAAAGGTGGCTGTACCTAAGGTGTCTGATACGGGATTAAGGGTATGTGTGACTGCAAAGAAATTTATTATAGTTTTAGGTACAAATAATGGAAAGCTCACCCTGTGTGTGGGTGACATCAACCAATAGGCTTGAAGCCTGAATGGAACTTAAAAGGCAGCTCTCTTCTTACTGTGTCCTGTCTGCCCTGCCGTGGACTGTTTCTCCTCTGCAGTAACCCCCAGTCATGCCAACTTGACTTGGACTGTGGACTGAAACCTCTACAATCTGTGAGCTGAAATCTCTTTTATCTTGTGAGTGACAGATATTTTATCCTGGAAACAAGGAAAATAATCAAGACACTACTTTTCATTGATATTTAAGCATCATGTGAGATAAAGATTCACTTTTATTGTTTTGTAAATGATATCCATATTTAACACTGTCAAATAACACAGATGAAGTTATCTCTAAGTTAGCTATAGAAGGATTAGTCCTGCATGATTCCACTTAAATGGGATACCTATATTTAGAAATAGAAACAAAGATACGTTCCTAAGGGCCAGAGAAGGTAATAGATACCTATAAAAGAAACGTATATATATTTATTTCATATATATATATATATATATTTCATACATACATATATGACAGAGAGAGATGAAATCGCTGTAGAGATTATAATGGACATAATTAACAATACTACATACTGTATTTAAAGACTTTGTTATGTTTATAGGTCTTCTGTTAAGTGTTTTTACCACCATTAATTTATATATATAAATGCATAAATTAAACAAAATAAAATCAAAGAATAAGAAGTATAAGGGAGATTCTCTCTTGCTAGCCTAGAAGAACATGGAAACTTCTATGAGTTCTAAACCAGCAAGGCTATAAATTTTATGACTGACTGAATTTGAAAAGGTCTTCAAACCTAGGCATGCAATCTTGGCTAACACTTTTAATTATAGTCATGTCAGACCTTAGCAGAAAATACTGCCAATCTGTGCCCAGACTACTGACCCATGGAATCTGAGAGGCATTAAATTTGCATTGTTTTTACCTGCTGACGTTTTGGAAATGTGTGACAAGACAGTAGAAAAATAATACATTTCTTTTTTCAATGTAATTGAATTCTTGCTTCTGCTATACTAAATTGCTAAGAACACTACTATCTGTCTGCATTTTTCAATGGCTGCTGTTTTCTACTCATATAAAAATAGTCATTTGCTTGTGTAAAAATCACTTACTTAAGTAAAAATTGTTCTAGGCCTTTATAAAGTGTGGTAACCTATATAGTTCATAAAGCCATATGTTAGCCTTATAAAAGATCATGCTCACAACTATCTCCCTAGGGTGCTCAAAATAGACAAACAGGATTGCATGAAACTAGAAAGCTTTTACACAGAAAGTAAAATAATCAGAAGAATGAAAAGACAGCCTACAGAAAGGAAGAAAAAATTTAGTAAACTATACATATTACAGGAGTCAGTATCCATTACACACATACACACACACACACACACACACACACACACACACACACACACACACACACACATATCCCACATCACATCACATCACAATATAAAGAATTCAAATACCTCAACAACTAGAAGCTAATAATACTTGGTTTTAAAATGGGGAGAAAATATTTCTCCAAAGCATATAAATAGCCAACATGAAAAGATGTTTAACATAATTAATATCAGGTAAATACAAACTCTACTTCTTTATTATTTTTTTATTTTTTAAATCTTTATTGGTACATTAAATATACACATCATGATTGCACTCCATAATGGGGATTTGTACCAGTATAAGACACAACTTAATTCTCATTTTTTCCCATAGCCCTACCCACCCTACCACCCCCCCATATACATAAAATTTGTTTCCTTACTTTTTTGTTACAATCTCAACATTTTCC